>MU278023.1:50943-243334 GCA_022385765.1 Trametes cingulata
ATGGACCTCGTCGAGGGTGAGCTGATCGAAGAGATTGAGCAGCTCGATGAAGGCTGGTGGTCTGGTGTCGGTGGCGGCGGTACCAAGCAGGGTCTCTTCCCTGGTAAGTCCTTCGCTGCCTTTCTGCATGGTCGGTGCCTGACGCACAGGTATACAACAGCGAACTACGTCGAGATTGTCGAGCAGGAGACCGCGGCCCCTGCCACTCCGCCTCCGCCGTCTCCTCCTCCGCCGCCGCCGCCGGTACGTCACACTCTCAAGCGCATCTGACACTGGCTAATCATTGTCATCGTCTCATAGCCCCCCGCGCCCCCGGCACCCGCAGCGGCGCACGCCGAGCCCGAAGCAGAATCGGCCGGAGACCTCGGCTCGTGGGCGATCGCGCTGTATGAGTACGTGTTTTGTCCTGTGCATTCCGCCCATCGTATTGTTGTACTGACGAGTTGCGCAGCTACGAGGCAGCAGAGGACAACGAGATCTCGTTCAAGGAGGGAGATAGGATCACGCACATCGAGGCCGCGTCCGAGGACTGGTGGCAGGGTACGGATAAGGACGGGAACGTTGGCTTGTTCCCAGGTACGTCACATTCTCCTTCCTTTGTGTATGTCCCGGGGCTGACAGATTCCTCTGGAACAGCGAACTATGTGGAGCTTCAGGCGTGAGAGCAAGGATTGTGTCGATTTCTGGAGGATCGAGTCGGGAAGTAGAACTAGGTGATACCATCTGAACAAAGGGAAAAAATCTAGTCATGGACTTTACCACCGTACGCGAGAAGGATTATGGAACTGCTAGGCGTACCTCTGCTGGGCGAAGGTACGCTTCACCTCTCTGATCAGATGGTCTATACGAATCCCCTGATGCTCCTCCCCGGCCTCAGAGTAAGTGAACTTTAGCGCTATATCCCCGGGCACTCCGAGGACCCATGCTATACGCCGCATTCTGCTTGAGCTCGCAGTCCTTGATGTCACTGCAGTCCTTTGTCAGCTTATGTCATTCCTTTCAAGCAATGAGGTAGTCCAGCAGTCGCTATAGCCATCGCATAGCGAAGTAGCACTGAGCAGTCCGACCCCACATCGGGCGCACAAGCCTGCGGCACTGTACGTTCTAACACTTCGTCCTCGCGATACTCCACCTCATCTACGCCAGAACACAGATATGCGAACATCCCATGTCGACAGCCACGTCGCTACGCCGACCGCGGACATGCCATCGGACAGCAACCACTGGTAGGGTCGTGCATAGATTACGGTCACTGGCACTGCGGCAATCGTCACGTTCATCCGATAAGCCTCTTTGGAGAGCACCACTCGTACTGCTCTTTCTGCTTGCCTGAAGATCCATCCTCTTGGCAAACGTGAAGCGCGAAACCAGACGGACTCTGTCTGCACAGCTCGCAGCAGCGTCCGCGCGCCTACAACGCGGATCCAACATATGCATGCGCTTAGGTCATACTTCACAGCAAGCGGCCAGTAGTAAGTCAATCGCTTTGAGGTGCACTCCATCGTCATCACCGTCGCTGTGCAAGTACTCCATTTCATTACGCAGGGTAGCTCCGGATACAACCATGTCGAAACGCACCCTCGAACATCGTCACCACGCCTATGCGGGTACGGCTGCGTTCTGCCCGAATGTAGCATTCCCACACGACTGGACATACCAGCACTAGCCCCATGGAAAACATCGAGTACGTACTGCGCTCGAGCGCAGTGTGGGTCTCCTGTGCTTACTCTTCACGCGCAGAAGGTGCATGTGCCACCCGGTACGGTGAGGCGGAATGCAAACCCATGGAGCATCTTTCCACGGCTACAAGCTGAAACAGACGGCAAAGACAGACCCGCAAGCATCGCACTACATCCATCTCTGACTTCGCAGAAGTCGCTGACCTAGTCGGTCGGTCAGAGAGTTCGACCCGGCGAGAGTGACTACCAGCTGTGTAATCGAGGCGCCCTCGAAGTGTATAAAGACTCCTTTATCCTCGGTCTACCCTCCCCAGTCCACAAGACATCCTCAGCTAACCCATCTACCGTTCTTCACCTTCGACCACACACAGCCACAATGCATTTCTCCACTATCGTCGCCATCGTCGCATCCGCCGCCGTCGCTGCCGCCACGCCCTCTCCGGCCGCCAACCCGCTCGTTGCGCGTGCTGGCGGCGTTGAGGTAGGGAAGCGTTCCGGGTGCGGCTCGACTGGCCCACTCGGCACTGGCCACTTCGAGTGGTGGATCACTGCTTCTTGCACTCCCGGTACTCAGATGTACGTTTCCTCATCACGCGCGGGAGAGAATCCGTACTGACTCCCGACAATTGCAGGACGTGCCAGGCGACCGATGCAAGTGGCTGCGTCCCCGGCGACACCAGCAAGATCGGCTCGATGGAGGTCGATGTGCGTCCCCGCGGCTCTAATCCCCTGTCCTCCATCGCTCATACATTCCGTACGTTTGTAGGACCCGAACGACACGGTACAGATCGCGAAGAAGAGCGACACGAACACGCTGCCCTTCACCTGCCCGCAAGGAGGCCAGATTCGCTGCCAGGCGAACTTCAATGACAACGACGACGGGCCGGGCTACAGCCTCCGTGGTACGTGTCTGCTCGCTCGTTGCGGCCGCTCAATCAGTGTACTAATAGCATTGGGTACTAGTCTTCTGAATGTGTTGGTAGGGCCGCGTGAGAAGCGGACTCTGTAACCTTCACCAGAGAGTTGTGATAGTCCAACGCTTGGTGTCTCGGACGCATACGACCGTCGAGTTGGTAGCTTTGTTCTGAATCTCTCTACTGGAGGATCTGTAGTTGAATTGTTGCGCGGATAATGAAGTCATTTAATGCACTCAAGATGAGGGCACGATCAGTGCTGTTCTAAGACACACAAGGCAGGTCCCACGGGGACTCGCGACGAGTAGCGCGCTGCACAAGCGCTTCTATAGTTTGTACAACGATGCCACAGCCAAGATGCACCGAAGTACGAATTCAGACAATAGGTACATACTCTTCCACTTCAACAACGGCGCTACTCCGTGGGGATCCGTCGCTCTCGAACGATGGCCTGGAAGAAAACGATTCTCGTGTACATGCAGTCCGTCTAAGACCTGGCTGGTAGCCTGGGCTACAGCATGAAGATACGAAGGAGGTTGCAGGACTCGCACTTCATATGATCAACGACTACCAAATGCCGCTCTATGCCGTACTTCATACGTGTGCAGCGCGGGATGGACCAGGTCGGCATACCAGCGCGAAAGGCTCGCCGTGCGTTTCTAGCACCTGCTCTGTTTCCGACCCTTCCGAGGTCTCCTTGGTGCATTCGTTTACTTCATCCTCGATGTCTAGGAGATGGGTATGCGTGGGCGGAACGGGGAGGGACGAGCCTATCGAGCCAATAAGCCTCGACGCGAATCGCAGGGTGTCGTTCGCCCCGGCATCTGCGCTCGATGCACTTGGCGAAGAAGTATTGAGCGCTTCCACATTGGCAGATTGCAGGGCCAAGAGAAGCCGGCAAGTGAGGATCCCCGTGACGCTAGGTAGATCAGCCAACGAAGCTTCCGGATGAGATTCAAAGAACGACAGCGACTCACGGATCTTTCAACGTGTTCACCTGGCTGGCCTGCGTTAGGGGAGTGTCGTACTGAAGGAGTGTTATATCAGCTCATCCCAGCGCCAATGTGGGTAGTAGAAAGGACGCAAGCTCACAGAAAGTAGCGTCAATGTGAGGTGCGCAACGTTGAAAATGATGAGGGCACTGGGGAGTCGCATGAGGCGATAGTGAGCTCAAGTCATGGAGAACCTGGAGATAGAAGGAGCTCTGCATGCGCACATAAAGTAGGCAGCGCCTGTAGGCTTCTGTCAGTGAAATGGAGGCCGACGCCTGAGAGGACACACCGATCATTCACCGTTGTACATCAAGACGCTAGACAAGGACGGAACGGTGCCAGCGAGTCCATAGTGGGTCCCTTTCTTCCATGAGCGGTACGCCAACAGCAGGACAATCATGTCCGACAAGGTGAACGATATGCATGACACGATCACGACTGTGAAGATGCGCATGGTGAGACCGCCTCCTCAGTGTCTATCAGAATCACAAATACCGCTGCAAATCCACTTGAGCTGTTGAAACACTTGCTTGAATTAAGGGAGCTCACATGATGGCCTTCCCTTGACTGAAGGTCGAGTCGGCGCCACATCCTATGAGGGGGACAATCGTTCCTCCGATGTCACCAGCAACCATAGGCCACTGCTCCTTGTCAATATCACATCACACTAGGCGAGTCAAGAAGCAAAGTGCGTACCAAATCGAGGACAAAAGGCACGAGCGCCAGGCCGAAGACACAGGCTGCGAGCGGCCAATTCATGCCACTCAAGGCGAGCGCACGCAGAGCAGAGAAACCTATTCTCATAGTCATTCAGCGGTCAGGATTGTTGCACAAATTGTGAGCTAAAGTTCAGACTCACTCGCCAACACCGGGTATTGGCACAAGGCAACAACCAATTGCACGCCCTCAAGCACCACACAACTTTCAAAATTGGTCAGAGTGCTTCGACAAGTACGTAAGTACGCAAAGGGAGAACGACCCTCACGTCTGAGAGTAGACATTAGTCGGTCAGTCACTGTATTGAGAAGAGGAATCGCACTTTCTGAGTCATTGGGGCAAAAGTAGCCATTCCGAGCAGATTATAGCTCAATAGCAGGAGGTAGCGAGTGGCCAGAAACAAGACGGTTGCGCCAGTCACCTTCCGCTTCCAGAAGAGGTTGATTTCTCGATCCAGTGTAATGAAGTATTCGTACGCCAGCAAGGCTGAAGCGCCACGCAGTCGACATCAGTCGTCACAACTCGCATCAGCGGACGGCTCACCTACAACGGCCATCTGGAGGCGGCATGCAACGACGCTGTCTCGGAAACGCAGGTGAGGCCGATCAGCTATGCAGGCGAAGATATGACGGCGTACACGGAGGTATAAGCAGCAATGAGTTCAGTGGCAGCCGAACCGAGCGGATTAGACATGGCGTGGAGAGGAAGGTGGATCGACGAGATGAGAGCAAGGCCGGACCCGAGCAGAACGTTATAAAGGCGAGCGTCATCCTCATGAATTACTCCCGGAGACTCCGGTGCCACGATTGGTGTTCTCGTTCGGAATCGATCAAGGGGACGCGGGCTTCTTCGAGTATAGAGATGAAACGCGGAACGTCACTGGAGAGGACATGCCCTTTGAGTATTTTTGAGACAGTCGGCGCTGAGGCGTCGGATACTAGGTTACATCCGTCGAAAAGAACGGCATGTGTTGTGACATTGAGCAGCATACATCTGTAAGGCGCAGACGGTATTGGGATATACGCACCGAACATGTGGGCTCTTTGGAGTCCAGGAGGTCTAGGGCGGTACAGGGAACCGATACCGATGCCGCAGCATCGAACGTTATCGCATTGTACCCGCTGAACGCACAGAAGATCAGTCACTGGCATTGGGATGACAGATCGAAGGCTGAGCGCATAACACTGCAAACCTTGCTGCTAAATGAAGGTAAGGCACCTCCGAGTCGGAGCGACGACGTTCAGGCCTGGCAGTGCGCTCAGAGATAGAGCAAGGGACGCTTGGGCATTCGGTGGCGAACTTTGTCGCATTCGCGATGGAACAGAAAAACTCAGTATCTTCCCGAAATAGATGTCGCCGGGGAAGCGTGACTCCTTGCGAAACGTAAGTTGGTGTCAAGCTCGTCCGAGTCTCTGTGCCACTGCATCGCGGGGCCTGTGACGCGGTTGAGTCCTAGGATGATGCTTCATAATAGGAACCAACACCAATGACTCGAGCAGCGGTGATTCTCACCTACGGCCGGGAAGGCGGAGAGAAGTCGGCAGCGAAGAGCATTCCAGTCGGGGATGGGGTATGCGAGAGCTGAGTGAGACTACACTGAGAAGCGCTCGAAGTACTCATCATGGACGTTCCTGTCCTCAGGCTATCTCCATGCAGGTTGATGGAGCATTGCGGTAGCCAGAGCGCACGCTCGAACGCGTTCATGTGGCCGTGCCTAGGCCTCAGAAAGTAAAGTACAAGATGGCCTCGCGCACCATGATTGCGCTCACTGCCTGCATGATTTTGCGAACCACGTCGGAATTCCTTCGTGAAGAATTTGTATGGCTATACGCCTTGATAGGGACTAAGAGCCCTTGTACTCCGGGGAAGGAGGCATGCGAGGGAGAAGAAGAGCGAGCGTCGACGAGCACCCACAGCATTTCAACGTACTTTTCAGTCGCGGGCCGCCGGCGAATCCGGTCCGGTCCCCCGTCATGCCCGAATAACTCCAGTCTCAGATCTCAGCTTGTGCCGCCGAGTTCGTTGCGCCTCGCGCTTCTCCTCGGAGTTACTCCCGCCAGGGCTCGCTGTTCGACCGTGTACGGGACCTCGCACAACAGTATACGAGCACAGGTCTGGTCCGAAAGTCTCCTCTTGAACCCCTGCACGAGACGCGCACAGCCGCAACTGGACGACTCAAGGCATCGATTCAGACGTCCGCTAAGTGGCCGTATGCCGCTTCTTCCAAGCCACTTCTTCAAGGGTTCCGCGTACAATCACCTAGCACCTCTTCGGATTTCTTCACAATCTCACGCGAGCGCGAGAGGAGCGTTATATCTCATGAGATACGCTGTCATGAAACCGGATGCAGTCCATTCAAGCACCTCAAGGATCCCGGTCAGTCATCCCACCTGGCACCAAGGCGCACTGATTGGCCCACGAGGCGGCCTTCCCTTGCTTGTGAGCACTGACGTACTCCGCACCACGTCTGCCCCTCGCACCACCTGCAGCGTGGGGAGTCGGATATCGCAGGCAAAGACGGCTACTGCGCTTCGGGTTTTCATGCGTGCAGGACGTCCGATGTCTGTTTGCGCACAGTGTACGGCCGAGATGTCCAAGCATTTCCCGGGCGTGCGTTGCGGTACTGTGGAGGGCATGGCCCTCGAGGGCTAACGCTGAGGCGTTCTGCAGCATATGTAGCAATACGGGTACGTCCTCGACTGCTTTGTTGTATTTCAGGCCTTGGGTTCTGCACAGGTTGAAGCGCGCCACTCCGTATGCTCAAGCGGGCGCATCTGTTATCTCATGCATGCCTCTTGGTGCATGAAGGTCTTACTGACAAGTGTTGGCGAAAGCGCACACCTCTCATGCGTTTTCCAACTCCCATACCGTGTGCGGCTTAGGTGCTGATATCTCTCCTTCATCCATGAAGGTAATAGCCCCGCGGTGAACGGAGGTCCTACGATGACATTGCCAACGCTTTGTTCCGAGTCGGCACCACTCTTGAAGATCTGGAACGGCTCACGCTTTTACCGGGGTTCGCTTTGCCGCACCTCATAGCCAAGTGGCATATGTCATCGCACCCCAACGGAGGTCATTGTGCTCAGTGTAGCATAGACAATGCGTAGCCTCGCGAGATCGACCTGATGTCAAAGCGTTCCGCGTTCCGCGCATTTATATGGTCCTCGCCGTCCATGCTCACACAGCTTCCACCGCGAGAGGCAACATGGGTACCCCAGGTACGATGCCGTTCTCTGCGCCATCCCTCCTCCCGTGCTAACAGTCTCTCTAGCTGACAGATATCTTCAGCTCCGCGACATTTGCGCCTACGACTACCGCCTACCATCGGACAAACGTGAAAGCGTTCCTTCTCCGTACTCCAGCATGTATGCCGATCATTATATCGCCGGTCTCCGTCAGCAGGCGGAGTCCGGAGAGGATGCACCCCTCAGGGTCGAAGAAGCGCTCCGGTATGTTCAGAATCACTTACAAACCTCTCATTGCATTATGAACGTGGAATGTGCAGCTGATGGATCACGGAACACAGACTTCTCTCTGGTGTGGATAACCAGGGCGTCCCGTGCGTTCCAGGCACCTTGCACGTCCTCGACCCTATTGTGAACCCGACCTTCGAGGGCGCCAGCTTCGAGGAGCTCATCAACCCGCTGCACGTCACCCCTGCGTCCTACACCGTCCAGGCCCATTCGATCACCGCGTACGCGCACTACATGAAGTACATGTCCAATGCGCGTGAGCTTCAGGCGATCACTGCCCGCGCTAGTCAGTTTCCGGATGTACCGAAGGATCGCAACTCGCTCGAACACTTGATCTGTGCTGTCCAACACGCCAAATACGCAGCGGCACTGCAATTCATCAGCCCTGCAGTCCTCCTTGCTGGATATGCGTTCAAGACCTTGGCGCTCCGCGTGGGCGTCGACCCTGAGACGTTCAAGCACCACAGGCCGCTCTGGCGCGCTCTGGAGAGATGGGAGGCGCATGGGGCCGACTACATACGCCAGTCGCTCCCCGTAGCAACCCTTCCGCGCGATGTCTTCCACTGCACAGCCGTTGGTTGTGGTTCGCGTGCTGCACAAGACCACACACCGCTAGTGGAATGCACCTGCGGCTGCGACCATGCCCCCTCCGCGTCCCCGGCCGTGTACTGCAGCAGACAATGCCAGGACCAGGTTCGCCTCGTGCTTCGCGACGTGTGAATATGACTGACTCGATTCGTTCATAGGACTGGATCCGGCACCAGGCGCAGGACTGTCCTGGGCTCGTGCCGCTAGTCCAGCCGCCTGCAACCACTATGCGTGCACGTGTCAGCTTCGCCAGCAGCCGTCCGGGGACCGAGCTCATTCACTCCCTCCTGGAGCCCCAAGGTCCTGCAGACTTCGAGCTGCACGAAGTCTATACGGAGGATGTTGACAGAGGTGATCCGAGGAACGGTAAGGTCTTGTGGGAGGTCGAGTCCGGGCTGCCGTCCTGGGATGGTACCTCTTCCGAAGGGCGTACGTTCGCCTTTGTACAGTATTATGACTCTTTCCCCTTCTCGCCGACTCTTTCCTAGTTGTATCGTTATGCCAGTAATTGTGATCCCCGCCCCTTGGCTTTGCGCACTCGACTCCTCCTTGCAGTTGTACGGTACGGCTTCGAATTCTGCGAGCTTCGACGTTATAACCCTTCATACCAGCTTCGCGGTACCGCGAGGTATGCAGCGCCTACGCTCGCATTGAGCAGCATGAACTGGCTGCTAGCCTTGACGGTGTTCGCGTTAGTTTGCGTCCCTTTCGGACTAAACATCGTACGTGGCTGTCCTGCATCAAGAGATTGAGCCGGCTCACGCAAGCGTTGCAGTCTATATTATCGCGTGGTGTCAACGGAATCACAATACCGGGATACGGGTGCACCGGTAGTACTAACGAAACATATAGTCAAGCACTCCTGTAAGTTGATCCGAACCACAGCGTAGTACGCCCCGTAACGGACGCTGACGCTCGCACTCAGAGGTAAGCTCAGGACCGCTAGCATGGTGGCTCGCGGAGCAACGCGAAAGCGCGGCTACTCATCGATATCGCACCTATGCCCTAGACGTTCCTCTGTCGCGGTCTTGCCTGATCATTTCCGATGTCATCACCATCGCGGTGACCCTATGGTACACCATTCGAGGCCGGGGAAGTTACCTTCGGAGTGTCCCGAGCTTCAAGTCATCACTGACCAACACACTGCTCCTCAATGGTGCGCTTCGGTTCTGGACAATCAGGCGAACGTACAGGAGCCGTGCATTTTTTGTATGTCCGCCCTTCGCCGTTTCAAGTACCAGACTCACCTGCTCGTTCGCCTAGAGCAATTGTAGCGCTGAATGTCGTGCACTTGGTTTTGACACTCCTCTCAATCTCGGTGAGTGCCGTCGATCCTACCTCTGGAGTTGCTGCAACGTAGATGCATGCAGGTGTTGAGCGACGTCGACCCGATAAGCGTCGTGATTCAATTCGTGGAGCCGTGAGTGTCTGAGGCTGACACCCACGAAGGCCGCGGCTGGTGCTCATTTCGTTTCGTCCCAGTCTCACAGCAATTCTGATCTGCCGGCTGCTCATCGCTCTTCAAGCTGCAAATAAGGAACTCTTGAGCCACGACACCAACGGCGCGCTGGGCGACGCGGACAGCCACCACGGCCCAACCAGTAGTCTTCGGTTTGCATCCAGAGTCGTGGGCTCTCTGGGCCAGTCACTTGGAGCGACCGGACGGAGCGACGCGGACGTCGACAGAGAGCTTGAGACATTTGAGCCCAGAGAAGGAGACGACATCGGCTAATGGTCATGGAGGAACGGGTTGCACCATTCGCTGGGTATTCAGAGTGTTTCTGCTCCTGGGTCGCGACCAACAAAGGTAAGCAGCGCGACTACGAACCTCGATGTTCGGCGGCCTGATGAGCCTAGCACTTGCAGGCAGTGGTTAGAAGGGTCAGATGGTTAGTGCCACAGAATCTAGAGGGCTCTGTTGGGTCGTAACTGCGTGCTTCCTGAGATTGTACTCATAAATGTTCTATGCAAACCATCCTGACTATTGTCAACGGCTTCACCTACTGCTCTGCGCTGTCTCATAGCAAGGTCTAGTTCGTATCCAAGGCGGGTTTCCTCGCGCCAGGGCGGTGTGGCGATGGCCGCAGACAGCGTTCATGCTCTCCGAAGAATCTGTGCAGTCTACGCATGTTGATGACTCGTCTCCTTTGGCCACATATTTCTTGGGAGGTGGGTGGATACGAACGTCAGCAAGACGGTGACGATGATCAGGATGGGGTATACGCCATATCCGCCTAGCCAGTTATGCTCCAGCGAGGCAGCGAAGAGCGAGGTCGCCGCCGCGGGACCGATGGCACGTGTGACGGAGGCAACCAGCTGCGCAACGCCGTTCGTCGCGCCCAGGGAGCGATTATTCGCCGCGGAGGACGTGACGAAAATGAAGATGGCCCCTGCGTTGGACGTTCAGCCTGCGATGATCCAACCCCTAGATGTGCAGTACGTGCTACGTACCAAACGATAAGTCCATGACTACCATCAGCAGCTGTTGTACGAACACGAGCACCCAGAGGACGGGCGTGATGCCATGCGCCTTCGCATAGAGGTTCATGGCCGGGAAAAGCAAGTACAGAGGAACGAACATCAGCAGGCCCTGCTGGAACATCCGTTTCGGGCCCCAGATGTCCATCAGTTTCGCGAACAGCAGAGCCTGAATAAGGCCGTTGAGCACGCCGAATGTCCCGAGGATGATGCCGATGGTGGGCGGGTCGAGTCCGAGTCCGCCCAACTCGATGGGCGTCGCGAGGAAGAGTGGAAGAAGCGCGAGGAAGGCGATCTCGACGAGCGACAGGACGCCGTAGTTCGCGACCGAGATGAGCACGCGCCTAGTGAGTACCTTGCGCAGAGACGGGGGAGCGTGGTCGGGCATCTCGCTCGCCCCCGTTTCGCCGTTGCCTTCGCTCCCGCGGCTGGGACGTTTCCCCACGCTCTGGCAGGCCCTGTTGAATGACCGCAATACGACGAAACACAACCGTTGTTCTTACCTCTTTCAGGAAGAGTGCGGTCACGACGAAGGTGAACGCCGAAAAGGCTGCCGAGGCGGCGCATGGCAGGAAGTACGGATACTTCACCCAGAAGGGATGCGAGAAAACGTTGGGCCACCGGTCGTGAGGCTTCGCAAGCTGACCTCCAATCGTGGGCCTGTATAGCATAGTTAGATCACTCAGTCGGAAGTCCCATGCAGCGAGCGAATCGCAACAAGCGTACCCGATGGTCGATCCGACAGACCATGCTACAGGCATCCATGCGAATGCCTGTGCGATGTTAGTCTCGTCAGTTATCTCTGAATGTGCGGATGATGTCAGTAAATAAGTTGTTCCGCACATCGTGATGCGCACCTCCCATCATGCTCTTCGTCACGCCCGTGTTGCCATTCAGCAAGCCCACAAGACTTCGACTACAGAGCACTAAGTACCACGTCGCAGGGGACGTCGCGTATGGAATCGCAGCTTACCTGATAACGAGACTCAGGAACGTCCGGGAGAGACCGAAACAGATCATCGAGACGCAGAGCCCTGCCACGCCGATGAGAAGTACAGGCTTGCGACCGATGTGATCTGACAAGCGCGACCATTGGAAGACGAACAACGCCTCCATCGTGAAGAAGATAGATTGCTGCGGCATGCAAAGTCGTGAGCGATGAGTTGACATCGGTCGCAGTCCTCACAGGCAACTCACAATCAGACCAACGTAGTAGCCAACCTTTTTTTCATCGCCGCCAGTGATGTCCAGTTCACTGATAAGCTAGCGAAAACAAGATCGTCAGTTCAACTCTCAACATTCGGCGACGTACAGCGCGGACCTGGTTAATGAACGGATATATGCAGTGGCTGGTGATAGGCTCTGCGAGAGCAAGGAGCATCAAGACGGTGATCTGCCCCTTGGGCAGGGGCGTCGGTTTCTTGCCCTTGCCAGTATTCCCATCCTGATGCAAAAGCGGACGAGTTTCCTCGAGCGCGTCCTCGACTGGCCTGGACGTGTTCATGGTCGTTGCTCGCGAACAGCGGCTGCGTGAGAGCCTTGCGTGATAGCGAGCTGCATGCTGACTGTAAGAAATTGTATCGGCCAGTCGCGAGTCGCGACCGGGGCCGACCCAGAAGGGGTGCTTTACGAAAGAAGCGCTCATGTGGGGCTAAGCGCTTCCGAGTATCCCCATTCGAGTCCTGACCCGGACCCCAGACGAGGGTCCTAGTGGCGGCCTGAGGAGACGTTGAGTAGGGTGTGAATACATTCCGGCCTCTAAGATCCTATGCTACATATGTACACAACGAAAGGAGTGGCGAGGGAAAGCAGTCCGTGAGATTGAACTACGGTAAGCATTGGAACTTCACTTGCTAAGTTACGACGAAGGCGACTCGCCCTCCCCGTGGTGCTCGAGGTTCGCCACGGGCGTGGACGAAGCGGCTATCGACGGGTCGGCCGGGTGGTTATCCTTGATATCGAGCTCCTTTCCGTCTGCGGAGGCCCGAATCTGCACGACGTCGCCGTCCCTACACAGCAGTCAGTAACTCATCTACCTGCAAAACGTGGCGCCGAGAAACTCACCTGATCGTGCCCTTGAGCAGCTTCTGCGCGAGCGGGAACAGCACCTTCGTGCGCACGATGCGCGCAATAGCACGCGCGCCATACACGTCCGAGTACCCTTCCCTCGCGAGCCACTCCTTCGCGCCCGCGTCCACATCGAGCGTAATCCTCCTCGGGCGCAAGCGCTCCTGCACATCGCCCAGCCTCAAGTCGACGACCTTGAGAATGCTCTGCTGCGAGAGCTTATTGAACACGAGCATCGAGTCGAGGCGGTTGAGGAGCTCGGGCGGGAAGTACTCGGCGGTGCGCGCGAGGACCTCGTCGCGCGCGTCGGGCGTGACGACGCCGGTGACGGGGTCCGACGCGCTCGCGTGCGCGAGGATGTCCGAGCCGAGGTTCGAGGTGAGGCAGATGATCGTGTTCTTGAAGTCGACCTTGCGCCCCTGCGAGTCCGTGATGCTGCCCTCGTCGAGGATCTGCAGGAGGATCATCGCCACGTCCTTGTGCGCCTTCTCGAGCTCATCGAGCAAGATCACGGCTGTCGCATATGGTCAGTCGAATCGTGCACGACAAAAGATATATGACAGGTACTACTCACCATAAGGCTTGCGGCGGACGGCCTCAGTGAGCTGGCCACCCTCCTCGAATCCGACGTATCCAGGCGCAGCACCGATCAGCCGCGAGATCGTATGCCGGTCGTGGTACTCCGACATGTTGATGTTGATCCTGTACCACCGTCAGCCCTGCTCATCCAGCACAACCATCAAGAATACTCACAGTCCGCGGTTCTCGTCGTTGAACAAGAAGCCCGCAAGCGCCTTGCACATCTCCGTCTTGCCAACACCGGTAGGGCCGAGGAAGAGGAAAGACGCGACGGGGCGGTTGGGTGCCTGGAGGCCAGCGCGCGAGATGCGGACGGCGTCGCTGACGGCTTCGACGACGTGGTCCTGGCCGACCACCCGCTTCTTCAGGACCTCCTCCATCTGTGCATACCCGCGTCAGACTGTATTCACACCATCATCTGGAAGTCCAGACACTCACGTTCACCAGCTTCTCCCTCTCCCCCTTCAACAAGCTCTGCACGGGGATGCCCGTCGCCTTCGCGACGACGCGCGCGATATCCGCGCTCGTCACGCGGTCGTGCAGCATCGAGAGCGGGCCCGCCGCGTCCTCGCTCTCGCCGCGCTCGCCCGCGCCCTCCGCGGGGAGCTGGCGCTCGAGCTCGGGGATCGTCGCGAAGCGCAGGCGCGACGCGCGCTCGTACTGGCCCTGCCGCTGCGCGATCTCGAGCTCGCGCTTCGCGTCCTCGAGCCGCTGCTTCAGGTCCTTGATCCTGTCCAGACGCGCGCGCTCTGTTCACGTCCCGCCGTGTCAGCACGACAACTCCACGTACGTCTTTCGAAGAAAAGAGGCCTACGCACCAGCTTGCCAGACCTGCGTGAGCTGCTCCGCGAGCTCGCGCTTCTCCCGGAGCGTCTCCTCGACCTTCGCGCGGCGCTCGACCGAAAAGACATCCGTCTCGTTCTTCAAGCTCTCGCGCTCGATCTCGAGCGTCATGATCTCGCGGTCGAGCGCCTCGAGCTCGTCCGGCTTGCTCTCCTGCGCGAGCCGCAGCGCGCTCGCCGCCTCGTCCACCAGGTCGATCGCCTTGTCCGGCAGGTACCGGTCCGAGATGTACCGCGAGCTGTACACCGCCGCCGTCACCAGCGCGCCGTCGGAAATCCCGACGCCGTGGTGCACCTCGTACCGCGGCTTCAGCCCGCGCAGGATCGAGATCGTCGCCTCGACCGTCGGCTCGTCGATCTGCACGGGCTGGAAGCGCCGCTCGAGCGCGGCGTCCTTCCCGATCGTCTTCCGGTACTCGTCCGCTGGGAGTGATGTCAGAACCACCGTCAGAATGTATGTATGAGAGGAGTCGCAACGCACGCGTTGTCGCGCCGACGAGCTGCAGGCCGCGCGCGAGAGCGGGCTTGATCATCTGGCCAGCGTCAATGCTGCCCTCGGCCTTGCCCAGGTTGAACAGCGTGTCTATATGCGCGCATAAATCAACAAATCCCGACGTGCAAGCGGTGCTGCAGTGCACTTACGCAGCTCGTCGATGAAACAGATGACATTGCCGGCCTGAATGGTGGGGAAGTCGTGTCAGCGCATACGCGAAACACGCAGATCCGCGGAGAGGGCGGTGCGGACGTACCTCGTCCTCGATGTCCTTGATGAGCGCCTTGAACTTCTCCTCGAACTGGCCGCGGATGCCGGAGCCTGCCATGATGGCGGCGAGGTCTATTGAGAGCACGCGCTTGTTTTGCAGGGACTGCGGCGGGATACGTCAGTGTGCGGGATGTGAAGGCGCTTGCAGTAGCGCGTACCTCTGGCACCTCCTTGGCGACTATGCGTTGCGCGAGGCCTTCGAGGATGGCGGTCTTACCGACACCAGGTGGGCCGATCAACTGGAGCAGTGGGTAAACAAACCGTGGGTATGGTGAACGAGCGAAAGGTACTCACGACTGGATTCGACTTTGTCCGGCGTGAGAGGACTACAGCACGTTAGTTATGGGGCAGCCTTTTCAAATTTCTAGGGTACGTACTCTGAATGGTCCTGCGAATCTCTACAGTGGATGGTCAGCATTGCAAGGAGCGAAGGGGTAAGTAGAATACGCACCTTCATCACGGCCGATGGTGGGGTCTAGTTTGCCGTTCTTGGCTAGTTCTGTGAGGTCGACGCTCTAGCATAGTGTCAGTATGCGGCTCAGACAGAAGAGCTGTGCGGTCCTGTGCCGCCATGCTCGAGGGTTGGCTGGGTACTCACATATTCCTTGAGCGCGTCGCCCTTCTGACGCTGCTGACCCATCATGTTGAAGCCCGGGAACCCTCCCTGGCCTCCTCCTGGAGGACCTTGCGCGTATGAGCGCGAGAGCACGAGTGGTCCGCATGGTTTAGGGAATGGTGCGATGCGAGAGAGAGGAGCACGACGAGGGAGTGCTGCGAGGGCAGACTGAGGGTGAGTAGAGAAGCGCCGAGAAGGGATGGCGAGTCGGGACTGAGCGAGCTGTTTCCCAAGCATTAAGGGAGAGTGCGAGTACAAGTACAAAGCAAGAACGATGAAGAGAGACTGTCCGACAGCAGTCCGAGCAGTAGCGTGGTCGTCGAGAGCGTAACACGAAGCGTAGAGTTTCCTCGGCGTATTTCCGGATGACGCCTCCTTATACGGGCGCCCAACGCGATCACGTGCACCCTCCCTTAGCGGGAAAGGACGAGAAGCGTCTCCCGCCTTCGCCGCCCTCCGCCCTCTCAACGCCGCGTCTCTTTCCTCCGTCGCCGTCCATGTCCGCCCTCTGCCGCTCACATCTCGCGCCCGTCCATCTTCCGATGCTCAGAAAACATACGACTTGCGGTTCTTGTCCGCGCTGATTGCCATACACTTGCTGGCCCTGCTCTGGATCCGCGGATGACACGCGTCATCATCTAGCTGATCAGCAAATATACTCCTGCGGAACTCCTTCTGCGTCTGCAGCCAGTGCATGGAAGGCATACCCCTTGGTACAGATAGCGCGCACAGCCATGGTCCTGGCTCTCTATGTTCTTCTCGCTGCTATGTAGCTCGCATCTCCGCATCACGAAGCAATGTCTCACATCTCCTCGCCTGGAGGGCTCGAACTCAACCTCAGAGACCGCCGATTCCATTTTCGCGGATCCGCGCTGATCACACCAGTGGTATACCCGTCGTTGGCCGAGCACCCATTCGCAAATCCTATGCCCGACCCCTTCGCCGGCCCTTTTCCCCTTGATGTCTGCGTTAGTGCGTGCAGGGCGCATCAAACCCTGACGCTACGTCGGTCTCTGCGATATAAGAGACGTGATAGTATATATCGTCACAGGTCTTCCCCAGCCGTGGGCCCACATTCACCCAGATTCACTTCAGACCGTACCCGCCGCGGTCTACTTGTCTTTAACTATTAGTTGGAGCCGTCTGAGATGTCGTCCCAAACAGGTCCCGAGGCGGCGGAGATCGTCGACATCTACAAGAGCGTGTAGGTTCTACAGGATCGTCCCGGCCGCTTCTCACTGAATCCGAGGCTTCGACGTGCAGCTTCACCGTCAGCTCCTTCCAGTTCTGCGTAGTAGGTGAGCACCGTGCACTCCTCTCTCCTGCTGCTTGTACTCAGAAGTCAAATTGTAGCTTTCCTACTCTACGACTACCTACTCACCCTAGACCAAGAGATCCGGCTCTTTTGGAAGCGCAAGTTCACCGGAGCGTCCGCGCTCTTCTTCTTCACTCGTTACTCTACCCTCATTGCGTACGACGTACTGGGGACTGCTACGCTCAGTCCAGTATCTGACACAGTAAGTCGCACTCTGCTTCATACGTCACGAAACTCCGCATGCTCACGTCCAGTAGAAGTAGGTCCAAGGAGCGCGCTGGTCATCGAGTACATGTTCACCGTCGGGACCAGCTGCGCCCGCCTGACGAACGTCCAATACGCGTTCACGACGTTCCAGTACATCCCATGGGCAGGTACGGATCCCTATCCCTCTTCCTTCCCCTATACTCACTCACCCAATATAACTCCCATAGCGTTCTCCGCCCTACGTGTCCTTGCGCTGACAGGCATGCGCTGGCCTCTCGCGCTCGTCGTCTTCGTCCTCTCCTTGGCTCCCGCTGGGGCCGGTTTCGTAAGTCCTTTCCTATTCGTACGACTGAGCTTGAGGGGTCGATGATATGCTTTGAAATAGGTTGTGTATGGGTACCATCTAACAGGCGCGAACCTGCTCACGACCGGGTGCCAAGGCGAGAGCGACGTCAGCCAACGACAAAACGCCATGTGCGTTCACTCCCCCTCCCCTCTCTCTGTACATCTCACTGATCCGCCGACAGACGTACGTCAAAACCCACCACGCTTCCCGCCCTATATCACGCTGACCCGCAACCGTCTTTCTCCTAGTGGTGACAGTGTCGCGGTGCGGCCTCATCCTCGCGGACATCATCGTCCTCGTCGTGACCGTTGTCTCAACGTGGAAAGGGGGCACGCCGCACCTCCAGCGCACGGGCAAGCGCTCGCTCGGGGATGTTTTGTTGTATGACGGTGCGTCACTCGTCACTATGCGTTGGGCATTGGGGATGGTTAGCTGATGAGATTGGCTTCCGGGTGAAGGCGTGATCTATTTCGGGTGAGTCGAAGTGCTGGTTGCTGTTCAGGAAAGAAGACGTAAACCCGCTCTTCCTCTGATAGAGTGCTCGTGACGCTGAACGTGCTCGACCTCGTCCTCAACACGCTCTCGGTACGTTCCAGTTGCCCCGCCCCAGCTCCCATTATCGGACCAGTCGTACTGACCCCGTTCGGCTTGCGCAGATCATCACGCCGTACCACTCCGCGAGCTACATCACTGTACTCTCCGACCCGTATGTCCCCCCCCCCCATCTCTCCATCCCCCTTTCCCCCCTTCTGCCGTTCCCCCCTCCCCCTCCCCTCCCTCCCCCCCGCCCAACACTAACCTCCCCACGCAGCCTCACCGCCGTCCTCGTATACCGCTTCCTGCTCGACCTCCAAGCCGCCAACCTCGCCTCCATCGACGCCGGCTCCTCCGCGCTCCCCTCCATCTCGTTCTCCACGGCGGGCGCGGGCGCGGACGGGACGGGCACGCTGGTGTTCGCGTCGCGCGTCGTTGGGCCGTTGGGGGGTTCGTTGGTGGCGGGCGAAGAGGGGGATGAGGAGGATGGTGAGAGCGAGTTGGACGACTATGCCAGTGGAGGGTCTTCATCCGACTCCAACGTTTCAGGGATAGAAGAGACGACGTCGGAAGGGCTTACAGTGGACGAGTCGCGTGGTCGGGCATGAATGAAGGAGGCGCTACGGAGCGAGCTAGAGATTCACGGTACGATATTGTATTCTAATCTACCCTATCGCAAACATAGGTATCCAGCACACGCGCCGCTGTGCCGTCAACGCCTCGTCTAGGTGGTCGTGCAGGATATGCGGAAAGGACTACTTTAGACAAACCGGATAGCGTTGGCATCGGGCTTGAGCGCCGCATTACAGTCAAGCCTCTGACCGCGTCTCGGGCTCTGCAGCTGCTAACCCCGGAGCTGCAGGACGCACAGAGGCCCGACTCCCAGGTACGTGCACATTCGCATAAACAGAGACCGAGCGCTGACGCTGGCGATCCATAGACATCCCTCCGATACCGGAAATGATCCCCACTTCCACCAGCGCCCCTACCGCTTTCTTGCCCCTCTATTGCCCCTCTATTGCCCCGCGTTGCAGTAATGCGCTGAAACTGCTAGCACTGAAGTACTGACGCCGCGAAGTGCTGACCAACTCGCCTCAAACTCCAAAGATCCGGCTGCGATCTACACTACCACCACTTTGACTCTCACAGCTTTTCCTCAGTGCATATAGCCCGCTTGGGGGTCATCGTCGGAGCGATGTCGTCCGCTCTTCCCCCCCTTCTCGTAACTTGACTCCCTGCTAGTGGACGACGCTTGAAGTTCAAAATGTCGAGCGCGAGTGATCAGAGCTTCGCTCTCGTCGTCGCATCGGGGTACGTACCACTCCCACTCAGCTTCCCGAGGAGCGTACTAACGCTCCTCTTATCAGCATCACACAATCCCGGCTTCAAATTGGCGCCATAGGTGAACTTCTAGCAAGCCCGCACCACCCGCACATACGCTGAACGCGACGTCCTATCGCCACCAGCGATGCTCACGTACGAGTACATCATCACGCTCGACCAGGAGGTCGCGCTCTTCTGGAGGCGCAAGATCACAGGCGCGACGGCGCTCTTCCTCGCGACGCGCTACCTGGCGCTCCTCAGCTACAGCTTCTTCGGCGCCGCGACGTTCATTACGACGATGTCGGATGCAGTGCGTCTATCGTGTCTTCTCGTGCCTCTCGGCCTCCGTGTACTGACGCCTGCGCAGAGGTATGAGGTCTTCCGCTAGGTCTTGAGACGCACGTCGTGCGGACCCTGATCCATGTCCAGTTGCTTGGGCGTCGTAGAAGCGCAGCAAATAGCGACCGTGACTCAATATGCCGTGTGGGCCGGTATGTATTCCACCAACAGAGGCGTCGGACTCCGCACTTGGAAGCGTCCGAGACTCACTCATCTCCGCATGTTCTGTTCCCAGCGTTCTCGGTCCTGCGCGTGCTCGCGCTGAGCGGGATGAACTGGGTTCTCGCGCTCGCAGTGTCAGTGCTAGCGTTCGCCCCCTTCATCGTGAACTCGGTACGGCAAAGTGCTCGTGACGTCTGGTATGGAGCAGCACGTTGACAACGCGCTCCACTACTACTCTAGTGGGTCACGGCTCAAGGACTCGTCGGGCAGATGGTGCCCATACTCGGGTGCGCGGGAGGGTCGAAGCAGACGGCGCAGGAGGCACTCATGTGAGCCTTCCGTCGCGAATTCGAACTGCGCCTTCCGCTCACACTCTCTTTTAGCGGTACGCTCAAATCAACCTATATGCGGTGCATGCGATGACACTGATGTATGATTCCATGGTATATAGGCGCGGCGGTATCTCGCTCGTGCGCGATGGCTGCAGACCTCGTGGTCATATTCGTTACGTGGCTGCATACTGCGAAGGGCACCCCGTTCCGTGACCTGTTGAGGGGAACACGAGGGTCACTAGCACAGGCGCTGTTGGTCAACGGTGAGTGACTAGAGCTCGGGATTCCTCTGTGTCCTATCTGCAAGCCGCTGATAGCTAGTATTTCAAGGGTCCATCTACTTCTTGTAAGACGAGTTCAGCCCTTGACGCTTGAACACTCTAGACTGAACGCCCCGACACCTTCAGGCTCATCGTGATCTTGAACGCGCTTCAACTCGCCTTCACATTCCTTTCTAAGGTGAGCTTTGTGTGCACTTGAGTTGAACAATCCTCGACGCTCATTTGCCACCCTTCCCCTAGATCATAGACGTGCTGGACGAAACCAGCGCCATCATCGTGTTCACCGACCCGTGAGCATGCCCCATCTCTCTGCTGCTTCACCTCCCTCCAGGGTGCTAATCCCTTCCAGGTTGACCGCCATCCTGATCTGCCGTCTGCTGATGGCGCTCCAGTCCGCGAACCAGAGGGCGTTGGGCCAGAACGTCGGTGCCGAGACGCAGGCGGAAGACGACGGAGGCAACGGTGGGACGCTGCGGTTCGCGACGATGGTCATAGGCTCCATCGCCGAGTCGGTCTTGGATGATGGGAGTGACTCGGAGAGCTTACTCGACGTCGATGGCTCTGCCGCCGACACGGAGGAGGGTTGCACGGAGGAAGCGATATCAGAAGAAGTCCGCTACCCCAAGGACGTGTGAGCTCTCAAGAGGTTGACATGCCGTCCAGGAGTGTGTACCGTCCAGGAGGGTGTACCTCTACGCACGAGGTGGTCGCGGTAATATCGCGAGGACGAACGTAACGGTCGGCCGCAATGAAGCTGCGATTCGGCCCGCCATAGTCCGTCCGAGTCCTTGGCATGATAGCACGCCGGAGTCGGATGCCTTCGTCACCAGCTAGTTTTGCATGTTTATGAAGCTCTGCTTGATACGCAGTAGAGATACTACCCCAGCACGCTGCTCGTCCGGATTGTCGTTACTACTAGTAGTTTACTACTCGGCACGCTACTAACCCCCGATAATGCTGGCGGCGCTTATACAGGCGCCCACAACTTGCCACCAACTCCTCGCAGTGCGAAGAGTCGAGCCGCTGCCACCACTTACTACCATAATGCTACACGCCCGCTTGATATATACTGCTCACACTTTGCGGCCTAATATCGCTGGTTACTGCGACTGTCCATTAACGGAGCTCTGCGGCGCACACCCGGACGCCAGGACGCCAGGACGCCGAGAGTCGTAGACTCGGCGCAAGCTACTGAACGCTTCACCGCAACCTCATCTCCCTCGTCGTGCTCAGCAGAGGGCTGTACTATGATTCATTGGCTTAATAGCATAGATTTGCTGCAGTATGTGTCAGTGTAATCAAGGCTGCTGCCGGCGGTGGAGCACCCTCTGCGAAGCTCAACCAAGACGGCGGCTGCGGACAGATGCGAACCATCGAACTGCTTTCGCAGAAGGCAAGTAGGTTCATTCTATCAAGTCCTCCCGGAAATAGCTGACGTGCTCCGCAGATCTTCCATCGTCGACGTTGAGCATCTCTTCTCGTGCGCCGACTCCGCAGGAGTCAATGCCGCCGCCACAGCCTTAAGTGTATCACCCAGTCCTGACGATTGTAGCTCTGCTGGCTTTCTGCTACGAGATGCATGCATCATTACACTGGCTGCGAAGCTCCGTGAACAACAGTTGCCATTACACGGCGTTCGCAAGACTGTGAGTGGTCCTCGTCGTGCAACAGCACGAAGTTATGCTTACGACGTTTGTAGGGAATTGATGCGTGCCATGAGGCGCGGTGGACTTGGTCGTCTGTGGCTGGAAACGTATGAATCGTCGATGTCCTGACACACAAGGCGCTGCATCATAGACCCGCCGGCGACTTCGTGATCTGCCAGACAGAGCAAATCCTGACGCGCGACGCCTTGGCGCGTCTCCTGGCCCACGTTAGTCCCCTCGAGACTGACAGCACAGCAGACATCTGCTGTGGGGCGGAGACAGTTCTGTGGTTCGCAGCACTAGTCGTCACGGAGCAGCTGGTGGTGTTACCGATAGGACCCTGGCACTCGATTCTACTTCTGGGGCAACACCACCGGCCAGTATATCAACTTGCGTCGTCCATGCCATGGCACAGACAACTCTTTTCAGTCCGACTGAGCGCACACCCTGGGCCACTGCACAATATGTCCAGTACCACAAGCATTCAAGAGATGGCTCAGCTCGTTGACTCGCTGTACGTATCGACTGCCTGTATACTACTACGTGCAACCTCACCCTCTGACCGAACCGACGCAGAGTCACTCAAGATCGGCTAGAGATAGGCACCATAGGTGGGCGAGTCCCCCTCGCTCGCTTCTCGAGGCTAATATTTGCTGTCTCTCAGCTCTGCTTGCATATGAATACATCATTACCTTCGACCAGGAGGTCGCCCTGTTCTGGAAGCGGAAGATGACCGGAGCCACCGTTCTCTTCCTGGCCACGCGCTATCTAGCGCTGCTGAGCTACCTCTTCCTTGGCACCGCGACTTTTGCTCCCATGTCTGATCAGGTGCGGACAATCCTCGTCGCATCATCATGTCGCCATTGGCCTACATTCATCGGCAGAGGTGCGGCTCTGCCCGGGAATCATTCTGAAAGTCGAACCTCACGAAAGAGTCCATCAGCTGCTTATTACTCACCAAGATCCAGAACCCTGTCATTATCAGCCAGTACATTGTTTGGGCAGGTGAGTAGCCCGCTACCAGGACTCGGAGCCCATACCTATGGCGGGCATGTCCGCATCTGTCCATCGCCTGACCTGTGAGGTCGATAGCTTTCTCCGCCCTGCGCGCTCTCGCACTCAGCCGGATGAATTGGCTAGTAGCCGGAACCGTGTTCCTTCTCGCCTCGGGCCCATTCGCTGTGAACATAGTACGTCCCTGTGATCTCCGAGGTACCAGGTTACTGAGGATAGTCATGTGCGGCAATAGTGGGTGACATCTCTTGGGCTCATCGGGGAAAACGTCCCCGTTGTCGGGTGCTCCGGAGGCTCGAACCAGACACGCCATCAGGCAATAATGTGAGTGTACCAACTGTTCCCTGATGGCAAGCATTCACTGACGAAGGACGCCGTGCCTCTCAGAGGTACAAGGAGCTCTTCTCTTTCGCCAGCGCTATCTCTCTCATCGTGTCCGAGTCTAGGCGTGTCGGTGGCCCATGCCTGCGGCATCGTCGCTGAAAGCTTGGTGATCGTCATCACCGTGTGGCATACAGTCAAGGCGACAGGAGGGCTCCGAGGCAGTCGTAGCGGTAGACCGTCTTTAGCGGACATCCTTCTGGTCAATGGTGAGTGTCCAGGTAGCGAACTCACCCCTTCATGCTGTGGCTGACAGTGCGCAACGCGTCAAGGGACGGTATACTTCTTGTGAGGAAGGCATCCAATTTGCATGCACCTTGACACCGACGGCTCTGCCGCTCCAGGCTCATCTTCACCCTCAACGCTCTACATCTCGTCCTGACGTTGTTCTCGGTAAATAGATCACATGCGTCGCAGCTCGTACAGGCGCTGATTTGACACCCAGATATCCTTCGCACTGGACCCAATCAGCGAGGTCGACATCTTCACGGACCCGTGGGTTCTTCTAGAGTGCCTCCTCCCGCGCCATGCTGAAACGAGGTCAATAACACAGCCTGACGGCCATTTTGATCTGTCGCTTTCTGATCGCTCTGCAGTCGGCCAACCAGAGTATGGACGAAGTAGGCGAGAGCGACTACATGGGGAGCATGCAGTTCTCGTCCCGGATTATGGGCTCTCTCGGAGAACCTATCGGTGCACGGCCTAGCTCAAGTCTCATAGCTGGCAGTGACGGCAATGCTATGCCAGTAGAGGCGCGCCAGGGGATCACTGACACACCGGCTTGAGCAGTGGATGGTTGAGTGTGGGCTGTTCGATCGAAGTCAGAGTGGACACGATAATGGTGTTACGATACAAGCTACGAGCGTACAGTACCAGTTCGATCGGAGACTCAATATGTACTAATAACGACATAAGCCCCTCTCTAGTCCTACTAGTTTCTGATCACAACGCGGTCTTCAGCTTCGAGCTGGTACTTTCTCCCCCATCCTCCTCCTGGTGTGATCCCGACGCTGCTCGTATCAGGTGGTTGTCTGAACGAGCTCTAAGTTCGTGAAAAGCTGAAGCTGAAGCGCTGAAGCCGTGGCCTCGGTGAAGAAGTCGGCGAGCGGGCCGAAGTCCTAACCCTAGCTTTGGGTCGGCGTCGTGGATGCCCAACTGTCCTGACTGTCACTCAGCTCACTACTCCCTCTCCGGCTGCTATTCCACCCCTTTATGGATCTCAGACTCGTTCATGACGTTGTCTGCAACTTTGACGAGCGGATCTTGCAACATGAATCCCTCAACTTTCCAAATCTTGTGCTGCTTCGATACGAAGTCTGTTATGATCACCGAAACCCTCCAGAATTCGACGAGGTCTTCTCGGAAGCCCAGCGATGGTTGAAGGAGTATCCGCGCGAAACACTTCAGCGCCGCGTGGAAGAGAACGATGCAGCGTGTATGTTTGAGGCTTGCTTAAGGTGTGTGCTCGTCGACACGGTCACGTCCGGGTGCTCGCTCACAGCACTACTAGGAAGATGGCGACCTGCGAGCCAGGTCCAGAATCGCTCAGCGACCTCATAGAACACTTCGAACGGCTGTCCTCAAACATGGTGACCCTCGGTCCGCATGAAGGAGAGTACGACAGTAACAAGCCTCCGGTCAAGAACAACACCCCCGAGCTCCAGCGGCGAGCCACCGCCGCCTGGGCTTGGTGTTACTTCAGCAGTTTCTTTATCATGGACCCAGGCGCGTCCTTCCGCACACTCTCCAAGCTCCCCATCATGGCCAATGCCGCGTGCTGTGCGGACGCGTGTGCGCGTGACTCCTTTCTCCCTCCGATTGTGACGCGTATTGGCACCTGGCTCGCAACGGTACATGCCCGTTATGGTGTGCCAATCGGAACGCTCCCGGCATTCAAGGAATTCAAAGCCTTGTGGATGTCTTTCCTGCTCTACCGTACCTTGTCGATAGAGAGGGACCTCGACTGGCACGAGAAATCGGATAAGGCGCCGAACAAATACCAATGCGCCGCCGACGGATGTGGTGTGTATGCTATGAACAGGGCCGCATTACGTCGGTGCGGAGGCAACTGTCCTCCGGAGAGTAAACCTCACTATTGCAGCTATTGGTGCCAGGAACAGGTATGTGTTTACGCTCGTCGCTCCGGCAGGGTCATTAACACGGATTTCACCGTAGCATTGGTTCGTACATCGTTATGTGTGCAAGGACGGGCTCTCGGGTGATTCAGTAATAGTCGACGACGATGGAGATCCCGAATGGGAGGATATTGATGAATACGACAGCTATCACTACGACTCGGCTTTGTTCGATGACGAAGTATGGGCGCTCGAACCAGGCAACGAACTATTTGTCGACATCGAGCATCCCAGCCCGTACCGGAAGGGGGAAATCTTCCGCGTCCGTTCGAAGACGCTCAGCGCCGATTTCCTTAGGTCATATAGGAACTTGTGGAAGCTCCCGTCCTACCGCCGCAAATACAAAGAGGAAGGTGAGTTTGTACCCCGCGAAGCTCGTCGAGATGTTGGTGCTCATGCGTCCGCTAGATCTTTGTGCGTTTCTCCCATAAAACCACCCTCGCGTAGCCCTCTATAAAAGCTCTGAGAGGCCATTCGCTGCTCCCAGGACGCAGGTCAGTGATGCAGAGATGACCACCAATACAACCTGCTACATTGACGACTGCGTTCTAGTCATCCGGCTGATCTGCCATCGCTTGTTCCATGCGTTGAGAACCGTCCGGATGGACAGAACGCGGCCGCTATTTGACTACCCCTACATTTACCAGCACAAGCTATTCAATTGCTCACGCTAATGTGAGTCTGGCGTCTGAATATGGATTCAGTATTCTGAGTTCTGATAGCACCACTCAAGCCGTTTCTAGACGCTTAGCGCATCCAGCCGTTTGTGCCGCAATGCTTCTGCACTGTAGTGTCCCTGTACAGTGGTCACGATTATCACCTCAAAGCGAGATATTCTCGCATCAGAGTTCATGGCATGCCGAGTACAGACTTAGGTCGATCAGCGTCAGAAGAACCCTCGGAAGATCCGAGACCGTCTTACTGTCAAACCTAGGTGCGTGGGTAAGGATGCTGCTGCCACGCACTGCGACGCGCGAACATCGCCGTCGCCATGGTTGAGAGGCGACCAGGGAAAGATCCAGTAGAGGAAGGAGGGATGCGTCAGAGTTTGTGGTCGCGGACCAGTGCAGACTGGTGCGAGGACGGACAGAAGCTGATCACAGACCCTGCCCTCCGCACTCGGGCGACTCGGATCTGGCTTCTTCGACTGACCGTAGACTGCAAGCCTTCCTGCTCACATCTTCATCTCGATCGCAGACATGTCCATCATGTCGACGTGCTGCGACGGACTGACAACGTGACTCCGCAGTCCAGCACGTATTGAAATGGCGTGTCTGCAGCATTCCCACAGGTTAGTGACAAGTGACAGTGGGCCGTCCCCTTCTTGCAGAACCACCACCGCCATGGGACGCTGGACGCAATACGACGAGGTTCGCACTACCAGACGTACAATCCCTACCTTCTGAGGCGTAGCTCACCACATCGGTAGGACTCATACCGTTTGCCGGCAGGCATGGTGCGGATCGGGTACGATGCGGACACAGGCCAGTATCGCTTCCGCGACCGGGACGGTTCGGTGTGGGACGGGCCCTCAGGCTCCGAGTACGGCCCCATGAGACAAGGTGCGTGCCGGGGCATGGCTGGATGCTTCCGCGTAGAGCGACTGCTGAGCGCTGAGCGGTCCCCGCAGTCGGCTATAGCGCACACCCCGTCCCAACTGACGGTCTCGCGAAGGATCAGGATGACTCAAACGTGCTGAAGGAGGAGGATTCGGCTTCCGACTCAGAGGACGGTACCACGAGAAGCAAGCGTCGATCGTCTTTCCGTCAGTACGTCCGACAAGTCCAAAGGCTCTTGCGGGCGCCGTATGTCTTGAGTCCTCTCAATATACCGTCACCACAGTGCTCACTGAGACGATTGATCAGAATAGGGACGGCATCTCCGAGCGATACCGCGCAAGTCGCGTCGAGTCCGACGTCTGCTTCTTCCTCCGTGAAGGCGTTCAGTACCACAGGACAAGCCCAGTCTGTCACGTCGACAGACTCTGCAGATCCCCCACCCGGGCTCGTCCGTATCGGGGACACCTGGTACAGGACATCTCTGAAACCGACTGAAACTCCAACTTCGTCTGTGAAAACGAGCACACCGCGAAGAGAGCCCTCCAGCTGCACTGGCCCTGACGGGACATCAGCAGTATGCGACAAGGCCTTACCGCAGCTGCCGGTATAGGCTGTTTCAACCAGACGCGCCGATTTGAGGTGACAGTAGATGACATCTGTGCAATGAATGAATATGAAAGACAGTACTTCGCGACCCAGAGATAAGCGCATCACTCCTGCTCAGCAGTAATACTACCAGGAACCTGCTGCGGTGGACGACAGCCATCACGGCGTCCGTGGAGCTCCGCTGAGTGGTCGCTGTTTGAGACGTCTGGGAGGAGGATCGTTGGGGCGCCTGACTTCAAGTCATGTTGCCGCCGGCTGAACCAGCCTGAGAGAGGGCAGCTTTAGCTAACGAGCCGCGGGGACAGGGCAGCGAGTGCTGGCAGAATGACCGCGCGGCGGGATATCTCGAGCACTGCGAAGAGCATTCCCTGGGCGTTCCTCAGCAACAAGCTTGGAGGGTTTCATGATTTCGGCATGAGTAACAGCGCTGACGAGCCAAGCGTCGCCTTCAGCGAGACAGTTCTGCGAAGCTTTCGGCGAAACAATCCGGCAAGCATTGCTGGAAGGCTGAGCGTCTGCACAATGTCATTATGCAGGAAACGAAGTTTTTCGTTAAAATAGCGAGGATCAGGGAGGACGGAGAGGGGCCGAGGGCACTAGGTGAGACGGCCTAAGTCAAGTGTACGAGCTCTGTTCACCGAGGGACGGACCGGAGGTGACGGTACGGAGGAAACGAGTGAGAGAAAACAGCTCGAGCTCGAGTGCGAGAGATAGAGGAGCCGAAAACCCAGTCGCCGTGGGGCCCACCGCTGAGGACCGGGAGATAGACATCCACGAGTACGTGCAGCTGAGTCGAGACAAAGTATCCAGCCTGGTTTGCTGGCATTCCTGATGTACGTCGTTCGTAACATGGCTTAAGCGCGTCCTCCTGGTTGCGACAGGCCACACTGTGCGTCCGGTCCCTCGTCTGTGCTATCACCTCCGGCATTCCGAAAGACAGCAAATACACGACAGATAAAGCATATAATGCTCACTACGCCATGTGCCTTACGGAGCACCTTGTACAGCGTTTCGAGTCAGCGACGTAATATATGATGGAGCAGGAAACGACGCTGCGTACCGGACGGTATTACCATGTACGAGCGGCCTCCTTCGCTAGGGCTTCGATCTCCTCTTCTATGAGTCCAGGAGACTCACATTCTGGCGATAGCGCTGCGCGGACATAGCGATCAGCCTAAAGCTCCGCTTGGATGCGTACACGAGAACTCACTAGCGTCAATCTCGCGCCGTGCGGCCTCAGACTTATTGTGCGTCCACAGCCGCTTGTATGCCTTCAAGCACTCTGGGCTGAGCGTTCTGGTGCGCAGACGTATTACCTGACCCTTGCGGTAGGGACTGTCGTTCAGGATGTCGATGAAGATCTCTGGGCCCTCGCGTTCGGCCCATACGCGCCACTTCTTGTCCCAGTGCGGGTCGGGAACTTTTGGCGCTTGGAACCCCACGACGTCAACCCAGTCTGGGTGGCCGTCATCCTCCACGATGTCGGTGAAGTCGGACGCGTCAAGCTCCATGCAGAACTCTCTGTGGATGATCCAGTGCTTCGCACAATCATCACCGACCGGTGATCAGCTGACAATGACCAGACTCACGCGTCGTTGGCAGTAGCGACTGCAATAGTGAGGCTTCCGTGCCGGAGGGCAATCACCGCCACACTGCTTCAGTGCACCCTTATGGGTCGCGCGAATATCGCAGCCCTCGTTTGCGCAGCGATACACGTGCGGCGCCTTGGACACCTTCGCGAGCCTGAGCTCTTCCTTGTCCTGAAGATGGCGGAGGTAATCGCTGTGAGCGCGCCACAAAGACTGCAACGCCGCGAACCTATGCATCTGGCGCACGTCCACTGCGAAGCGGGCATTCGTGGTCGCGAGCCAGCCGGCGATATGGAGAGCCACGGGTGGTATGAAGCCGCGCTGCACGCATTGGTTCGCGGCGAATGCGGCGTTGTACATTACATGGGTTGTGCTCATCGCCTTGAGCTGGCCGCCAAGCGGGGAGAACCAATGCGAGTAGAAGTTCATATACGCGAAGGCGGCGAGGGCGTGGAGTTGGAGCTGAGGAGTGAAGTTCCTGATCTTGGGTGCTGTCTTTCCGGTGGTGGCCATCCTGGCAAAACCAGAATTGGCCGTGAGCCCCGCGACGGCCTTCAGCAGGCCCATGATTGGGTCAGGGCCGTCCAGGTCCATGGGGACCTCGCACATCGCAAGCGTCCTGCAAAATAGTCAGACAGATGCGGCAGTAATATGGACGGTCACGACGCGGTGTATAGCATCATGTACGGTGGCTCTGAGCTAGAGCAGGCCGGTAAAGACGACATCCACACCTAATGCAGCATTCGACCATCATAGGTCCATCCTTCATAAGGAGTCCTCGTTTGAAATGATGCTCTGGGTGTTTCTGTATCTCCTGCAGGCCCTCCGCATAGAGCTGTCTGTACTTTGGAGGATTGCGATAGTCGTAGCAGACTTGCTCCTTGAGAATGAGGTAGTGTTCGAAGCCCGGGTATTTCTCAGGGTATAGCCTGGGAGGTAGGTTGAAGGATATATCGTACGAAAGAGGCATCAGTGAGCTGTAGATATTTTGTAGTACCAGAGAGACTTGATGCAAAGCAACAAAATAAGACCGAGTTAGACAGACGAGCTCATTCTATCGCAGCCAGTAGGAGGAGATCCGGATCCAGATCTAAGTCCGACGCGTTCAGTAGCGCGCCGGGAGATGCCGCACGTCTTAGACGCCCAATCGGCTGTGGCGCGCGGTCGCGTCTTGCAACTTGCTCCTCAACGTGCTCGCTCCTCCGCTCATCGCTCAGCCCTCGCCTCGGCGGCGACAGCGACGATGGCCAAGTCGACAGCATGGGACCCGATACTCATCATCTCCCAGGTATAGCTCCTGTTTCTGGACCACCACCGCAAACCCGGAGCTCATGCTTGATCAGATAATCGCTCTGCAGACACTACACTACGTGACGCTATCACTCCTCGTTCCTCCCTTACTCGTCATGTTTGCGGAACCCGTCTCATTGGAGTACGAAGGAGGCGCAGCTAATGTTGGTATGCCTTATGGTGAGAGATCTTATACCCCCTTCTAATCGCGATATTTGCTAGGGATGATCATGGACTGGCGGGAGATGGCTGGGAGGCCAACAACACGCGCACTGCCTGGTGAGGGTCCGTGGAGATCCCTGAACTCGGTCTGGAGCGGTGGAAAGCAAGTCGGCCTCGGCTCATCCGCACAGGCAACCTTCCGACAAGTGGACCCCATCCGGTGTTGGATCATTGCGATCTGTTGGATGGCCGCCTCTGCTGCAGAGTACGTTCCTTTGTTCATCGAATGTGTCCAGGACACTCAGACCTGCCTGTGACAGCGTGTACTATCTATACGCGCTCATCAGGAGACCGCGATTGATTCTTGATTTTTCGCTGACCCTGCTGTTCAATCACCTGGTCCTCACAACGTACTATTCAGCGGCGATCCCCACATCCCTCTTCTTCTGGGCGGTCATGGGCGTCAGCACAGCCTCCACCGTGGTCTTCGCTGAGCAGTTATGCGTCAAGAGGGAGATGACCGAAGGCCTCGTGGTGGCCGCCCCGCGCGATGAGGGCGATAACATGGAGATGGGAAGTTTGCTGAGGGAGGATTAACGCATATACCCCCACGTCCTACGTATGTATGCTCGCAAATCGTCGATCTCGCGCTGACGAATTCGTTTTCGCAGTATTGTACACTACTTGATAATCATCACAGCGCTTCAGGATACCTGTACGGGGTACGGCGGGACCGTCCGCGGCCGTGCGCGAGTGGGAGGAGGTCCGTTGGATGGTCGCTTGCTCGGTAAGGAAGTGTTGGCGCATCTGGTGAACATCCCTTCTTGTTCCTCGCCGTTCTCGAAGTGATACGCTACCAGGTTCTCCCTTGGCTGCCTTCTGTGGTTGAGGAATGCGTACCCTGCTGCCGCATAGGGGCTAGCTAACAGACTCCATCTGACTTTGCGGTGGAACCTGTGGTCTTCGCTGCGATTCGGTTTACCCCATAGGGCGTTGAAGGCGTCTCGCTGGTACCTGGTTGATCATTGCGGTTCCAAGCGGATCTAACGTGGCACACTTCCTTTCCTTGATGTAGGACCTCCATTTGCATGGAGATCGGCGGTTCTGGCTGGACACATTGCGACGATTGCGTTGCAGCACATGGGCGGTCCTTCTGCGGCTCGTATTCAAACCCACTACTGTCCCACGGCTACAGCCTCCGCTCTGCGTCTCCCGTCAGTCATGCTGGGGCTGATTTCAAAATGATTCTTTCTCTGCTCCAATAATGTGCTGATTTGTTTCACCCGGATCTCGCAGAACACTCGAACGGGACTTCTATACCACAGCGCACGTCTCTCTAGCTCTATTGGGCCGTTCGGCACGACGGGACCTGCGATCGGCCATACTATCTCGAATTCTGCTTGAACATAACCCCCCAGTACCGTCGCCTCCCTGGGTTTAGACAGTCAATGGACTGCGCTCCGTGGTCTAGACGTCTAGGTTCTATGCTTCGCCGGACCGTCGCAGGGTCACTGCCCAAGGGACGACGATCTCTTCATTCTGCTGGATCCGCTCGACGACTCATTCGGGTACGATTTCATCTTGCTTTGTGCTCAGTGGTCTCTATTGTGGATCTTTCTAGGCAGGACGCACCGCGCACTGGTACAACACGAGTTCTGCATCTCTCGCTAGCCTGACATACACGGAAACGCTTGGTTCCTTGGGTATCACCCTCGCGCGGTATGGGCGTATCTGGTGTCTCATCACTGCCTAAATAGTCATATTCAGGATCACGAGGCGTTCGGACTCGATTCGCAGCTGAAGTACGTCGAAGATGCCAACAGCACGGGCAGCACCCCGTAACCCTAGCTGACACTGCCTTCTGTGTTTTCGTCCCGGGGGACCGTGACCTGCGTCGACGAGACTGGAAGGAGAGGCCTCGCGTTCCTCGCTTACATTCAGGTGTAGTGTCATCTTGCGTCCCCTATGACATAACCGCCCAGCCAGGATGCCCGACGAGAATGAATATGGCGAGGGCATGTCGATGATTGGAGCCGCCGAAAGGTAAGTCGCAGTCTTTAGGCCTGCCTCTGTTACGTATGACGGCTCGAATTTCCTCCCCGAGCACCGCTGTATTGGGAAACTTGTTCCCGACAGCCACATCGCACACTCACGACGGCCGTGCTAGATGTACGCGGTTTTCCACCAGGGTGCTCTGTTGAGATACGGATCTATCTCTGGCACTTTGATTCCCGGAAACGTGCGTACAGCGAGCGAAACTCTACTTACTCTTGGACGCTGCTCCAGGCCAGCGCCCGTCGCATGCTCTGCGCTGGACACAGAATATGGCCTGAGAAGGCGTCCGCCGACAAGACGTCAGTCCACCTTCCGTTCTCGCCTGTGCAATGTGGTCATCGTTTCTGACAACGAAGGCGGGGACGCTCAAGTTGACCCACCTGCTACGCAAATCAACGTTCTCAGCTGGCCATGTGCTCCTTGCAGCCGACAGCTGGCTGTGTGGGAGCAATTGATCTCAGTCGACGTCGTCTGAGAGTCGCGCGCTGCGTACCGGCAGGCAAGATTGGGCGGACCGTTTTTCCGCGGAGCGTCCACTGTTGCCTGCAAGTCTTGCGCCGCCGCCACTGTGGTCGCGCCTGCGAAGCGACGGCCCTGCAGATGGCCACATTATTTCCGGACCATGATGACAAGTGGGCAGACCGCCCGGAGACGCTACCCTCCTGCAGTGGGAACTCCGACGCTGACCGTGCGTCGACCGACGCGTCAGGAGGATTTGGCAGGACAGGGAGGGTCTGATCCCCAGGTCCAGAAAGGACTACAATCCCCGTGGCACGAGGCGTCGCGTTAGAGTTTGCCGCTTGCGGGTAAGTCGAAAAGGGCACATATTTGCCGCCACGACGGCGGTGATGGCTTGACCTCACCTGCAGGGCACGCCCCTTACGCTCGTATAGACTGGTAACGAATACGTAGCGGTCTCAGCGACATGCGTCGCGAACAGCGGTGTGTCACTGTGTGGTGGCGTCTCGCGCGTTGCCCGGTAAGGCAGGTCGCTCTTCCGACCCAAACTCCGCCTCAGGGTCGGCCTACTTATCGTGCAAATTCGACTAACAACTCGCTCAATCTCCAGATTGACCGCTTGCAGGATTCCTCCTTCCGAATATTTGGACCGGATCTGTGTCAAGCCCTTAGCGCGCCCCGGCGCGTATGCGTCTTTCTCTCAGACGATCCGACACGAGGCTCAGAACGGGGTTATAAACCCACCCCGCCCTTCGCCCTTCGCGTCTTCGCTCTCTCCCCTCCTCCTCGTCTGTCGACGCCATGCAAGCCCTTAAGAACTTGCTCTCGCCGCTCTCCGGCAACAGCAACCCTATACAGGACACACTGGTCTTTAACTCATCTGCGCCCTTGTCGCGTTGCGGCGTGCTCACTCGTCGTTGCAGAAACTGGTCGTAATTGGCGGAACTGTCGAGACCGCGCGCAGGGCGTCCGTTTCGGCATGGAACGGGTTCATTGACTGTGAGAGTACTCTTCGCGCCGGTCGCCGCAGCTAACCGTCTATTTCCCCGCAGCGTTCTTCCTAACCGCGCACTTTAGCCAAGAAGATTACCCATATGACTGGTACGTCCGTGTTCGGTGCCAAGGCGGTCCCTGCTTGACCACTGACAAACACCGCGCAGGTTGATGCACTGGCTTTCGAAGGCAGGTGTCCTGCTGACTTCCCAGACCAAGTGCCACCGAGCTGAAACGAATACACGGATATAGCAACCGGCCTGGGGGCGCAGCCGGGAATTCGACATCACGACTCGCTCCGTGAGTCGGCACGGTCTCACGCAGAAAACGACAGGGGATCTGGAAGACGAGAACGAAGACGAGGAAGAAAGCTCCGAGTTTCAGCAAGGTGGCGGCCGAAGGCGCAAAGGTGAGTCAACGTGCTTCGCCACCGACTGGGGAGCATCCGAGGCTGAGCGCTGTGTTCGAACAGTTGCGATTGTTCCTAGCATGGGTAAGAACTGTTCAGTGTCTAGATGACATCATCCGCATTACGCCGCCATCATTTCTTCAGATACCACGCATACCATCTACTACCGCGGACACTGGCTTCGCGTAAGTCGTCGGCTCTTCAGTGCGTTCTGATTTCCTGTGTGCACCTCTGATGACGCATCGTACCAGATAACGCGCACGAAGCGCTTCCAAGATTACGGTTCTTGCGCTGAGCTCAAAATAAGGTACGTCTCGAGCTGTCAGTGCGGGGCGCTGGCATTCTGATAGACCGGCGCAGTGTCGTCGCTCGGAACAACGACATTCTCAAGAGGTTGGTGCTGGAGGCCAAGCGTGAGTACGAGAAGGATGCGGAACACCGCGTGCACATCTTCATGGCCGACACGTACGTGATATTATATCGCTTGACCGTGGCGCCGTTGACATACTGAGCCATACTTGCCTAGTACGTACGGCTGCTGGCGCTGGAACGGTGCGCGGCAAAAGCGACCCATGAGTTCCATTGTACTGGAGCCCGGCGTCAAGGACATGATCCTTGCCGACTGCAAGGACTTCCTCTCCTCGGAAGATTGGTGCGCACTCCGGCTTTCTACATGTGAGCTCCACTAACGGCATCGCGTCAGGTATGCTGAGAGAGGTTAGCAGAACGTCTATCTAAGTAGGTGACGGGTGCTAACAGATTGACAGGTATTCCGTTCCGCCGCGGCTATCTACTGCACGGGGTCCCCGGCAGGTACGTACTTTTCTCCGCGCCGGACTTCTCGTGCACTCAATCTCCGCATACAGTGGGAAGACATCGCTCATTCACAGCCTTGCGGGAGAGCTCGGGCTCGACATTTACGTGGTCAGCCTGTCCTCCAAGGGGTAAGCAGTCTCCGCCGGTACGCAGTGCATCGCTGATGAGGTGCAATAGCATGAGTGACAATACGCTTACGACGTTGATGGGTAACGTACCGTCGAGGTCCGTGGTGTGGCCAAGATGACCGTCAACGAGTGTACTGACATCCCATCTCGACAGATGTATTCTGCTTCTGGAAGATCTGGATGCTGCATTCACGCGCGGGATCTCCCGTGACGAGACGTCCACGGGTGCGCCCACGAGTAGCTCCTCGACGAGCTCCTCGTCGTCCAAGGGCAAGGAGAAGGACGACAACGACGGATCAACTCTGAGTCTGAGCGGTCTTCTCAACAGTCTCGATGGTGTCGCTGCCGCAGAAGGCCGGTGAGTTGATCCAACCGATTCTCGCGGCACCGCTACGCTTTATCTCGTACTGACTCACCACACCCGACAGCCTTCTGTTCGCCACGACGAACCACATTGAACGCCTTGACCCCGCACTGAGCCGCCCAGGCAGGATGGACGTCTGGGTGAACTTCAAGCATGCCACAAAGTGGCAAGCGGAAGGCATCTTCAAGTGCTTCTTCCCCGCGCGGCCGAGCAGCACCGCAGCCGCGAGCGCGCCCAAGTCAGCTGCCGAGCCCGGTGCTTCCACGGCTGCCAAAGGTGCAAAGCACCCTGCTGACGCAACCTCCTCGGCCAACCTGGCAGAATCGAAGCGCAAGCGCGCTGCGCATTCCGTCCCACTCCTCTCCGAAGAAGAGATCTCGGACCTTGCGAGGCGTTTCGCAGACGCCATCCCTGAGAACGAGCTGAGCGTATGTGGCATGTGCTGCGCCGTCGGCGGCGGGTTCACATCATGCTAACCGGTTCAACAGGTCGCCGCCTTGCAGGGATATCTTCTCAGGAATAAGACCCGCCCGCGTGAGTGCGTGGACGAAGTCGCAGCTTGGTACGTCTTTCGCCGGTTCCGAAACGCTTCCCGGCTCATGTGCTCTCAGGGTCATCTCCGAGCGCGAAATGCGCGAAAAGCTGAAGAGGGAGAAGGAGGAGGTGCGAACACCGTGCGCTGCCCCGCGTGGCCCTGCTGACCAGTTGCGCAGCGCGAAACAAAGGAAAAGAAGGAAGCTGAGGAAAAAGCCAAGAAGGAGGTGGGTTACGTCTTCATTACATGTCTCGTGTGGGGAGCTGACGGTGAGCCGCCCATACAGAAGGAAGAGGCGGAAGCTAAAGAGGTACTTTGACCGAAGATCTCGTCTATGATTGCATGGCTTACACGTTTTCGATCTCAATAGAAAGAGGAGAAGGCTGCGAAAGAGGTACGATCGTCCGAGTTTAGCCCCACGAGTCGAGTGAATGCTCACGCGTTTGCCACGCTGCAGAAGGCTGAGAAGAAGGAAGCGCGAGCGAAAAGCAAGCGCAGCGCACTCCGCGAAGCCGCCAAAGCCCCCGCGACACCAGCTCCGACCGACAGCGGGTTGTCCACGCCTGCTGAGAGCGTGGCAGACTCTTCCGCGGCGGAGGCGTCGGCTGTGAGCACAACCTCGTCGGAGTCCACCTCCGCGTCCGAGTCCGAGAACACGAGTGGCGCAGACGCCGACACAGAAGAGAGCATCACGTCCGAGGAGGAACCCGAGAAGGCCGAAAAGGCGTCTGAGCCCTCCGAGCAGGCAGCTGAGGCTGCTCACGGCAAGGAGAAGTGGGTTGCCGTGAAGTCGCAGCCCCCGTCGGACACGCCGAGTGTCTGATCGCGCTCTTGGGGCGCTCCCTCCCAGCAACGCCCGCCGCGTGCTCACGCACGTGCGAATGCTGCCCATGTCGATATTCGCTATCGCTGTCTCCTGTGTCTCTGCTGTACTCCTCGCGCTATGGGTCTCGCTGGTCGGCCCGGTGAATGCTGTGATGCTGAATGCTCCGTTGTTTCTCTGATGTACATTCTCCGCGCGCGACTTCTGGGCCTCCCGGACGCGGTCTCGCATAGATGCTGTCTCTCATGCCCACCCTGTACGTACGATATTCACGCCGTCGATGCTGTCATGATGTATCCCGAGTTCACGTTGTTACCCTTCTAACCCCACAATACACGAGTTTTGCCTACCATACTTACTGCCGTCATGATGCATGCAATTGCTTCCCTGTAGTACGCTTTGGTGGAGATTTACAAACACTCCCCAGGTAGGGAACAGAGGGTGCCTGCACTTTTCATTACCAGTATGCCGATCAGAGGTTGTCATGGCTAAGTGAAGTATGGTACGATGTAGAGCGGTGAACCAAGGGTGCGACAAAGCATCATCTAGAGCGAAAGCGTGCGTAATATCATCCTGCGTCGACAGACTCATTATTCCAACCTCCATGCGCAGCGACTACGTCGACTTGAGCGTCACCTCGGACAATGTCTTAAACGCCTCCCGATACGCGTCGAGGAGCGCCTTCACACGCGCGCGCTCCGCGACGAGCGCCTCGTCCTCGTTGAGCAGGTCGCCGAACAGCTCGGGCTTGTACAGCGACGCGACGAGCCGGTTCTGCACCTGCTGCGACGTGTTGTTCACGAGGAGGTGCATGATCGCCTTCGGGACGAGGTCCTGGATCGTCTGCCGGACGATGTTGAAGTAGGACTGGATGAGCGACCTGATGAGGTTCGTCTCCATCTCTTCGCGCATCGTCATATGGCCCGTAGTATCCGGCACCTACAGATTCACATCCGGGTCAGCATATGCTTATGGACGGACTTTGAAGAAGACGTGGTACGTACAGCCTCGATGTGCTTGCCCAAGCTCTTCATGTCGAACGCAGCGTTGCCCCTGTCCATCGACCGCTTGCTCGCCATCAGACCAGAGTCCAACGCAGGATCGGCCCCAGACACATCCCTCCCTACAGGAGAAACACCCGCGACCGCATTTGCGCGCTCGACCGTCGAGCCCGCCAACGGTCCCGGCCCGTTCTGTCCAAAGAAGTAGTTCAGGAACGTCTCCTTCGCCGTCCCGCTCCCGTGTGCTCCTGCGGTCACAGCTGACGATCCCGATACGTGCCGCGATGAGTGGTGGTGGCCCTTGGGAGACTGGTGCCGGTGAGAGGAGCCTGCTACCCCGGGTGCGACTGGGGGCGCGGAGGCGGCACCGCGCGAGCGATCGTGAACCGTGGAGGAGACGGAACGCGCATCCCGGACGCCGTTCGCGGTGGGCTCGTCCGTAGACTCTTCATCGTCTTCTTGCGATGCGATGCCGTTGAGAGACTCGGTGGAGGCGGGCTGTGAGGGCTCGATGTGTTTGTGCTACGGCGTTCAACGCGCAGTTCGTGGAACAGGGCAAGGCGTACTTACTCGGGGGAGAACCTGTTTCGGGGGCGCAGTCAAAGCAGTAGCGGCCGCAGCAGAACCGGAGATGAATGCGGGGTGGTTGGTGTTGATGTACGCGGTTTGGATGTCGATGAGGCTTTGCGTGTACTCTGTCGTTGGGCCCAGACGCTCCCTGAGCAGCTCGGACACGACCTCCACGAGCTGTGCGTGTAGTCGCGGGAATCGCTGCAACTCCTACAGAGCGATTTCAGTACATGTGGGTGTGTCAGAGGGAGGGCCACGTACTGCACTTGTGCAATTATGGCAGATCTTGACAAGCTCCTCGTACACGAGCTCCACGCAACGCAGACTTGGCGCCTCAAGAAGCTTGATCTGCGGCTTCACGAGCAAGTCGAACGCGATCTCGGGAACGAACAAGCTGGGGCGAGGGCCGGTGGAGTTACGGATAGCTGTCCGGATGTCCTGGTTGTCGAGGTTGTGCGTCGCGTCAATTGACTGGAGTGCGTGACCGAACACGTCGTTGAAGATATAGTATATCCGCGCTCCGCCGGAGAGCTCCTTCGTCGAGATGTCAACACTCGTGCCCTCAATGGACGCGACAAAGTCCCTCGCGAATTGCGTCATAAGCCGGAGGATCAACGCCCCTTGCTGCACCTCCGTCAGTGACGCGCACCCCACTCACGCGACAGCCACACGCACCTGGTTCTTGTCGCCATAGATGGCAGCGTCCCCAAACGAGTTGAGCTCCTGCTGCGCCTGGCCCATGAGCGTGTTCAGGCGCGCCTTCATGTCCGGGAGCTTATCGCGGATATGGTTCATGAGCACCTGGTTGAGCGTCTTCGCGAGGTAGCGCGTGCCGTTCTTGTGCGCGATGTTGCGGTACGCGGGGTGCGTGCGGAAGAACTCCGCCTCCGCCTCGAGCGCGTCCGAGAGCGACTTCTCCGCGTTGATGTCCGCCTGCGAGCGGTTCACGACGCCGATGAAGCCGAGCTTGAGCGGGTACACGCGCCCGGTGAGGATGTCGAGCGCGTTAGTGCCCGCATCCATGAGGTCGAGCTTGGTGAGCACGCCGATGGTGCGTCGGCCCTGCGGGTCGACTTGCCGAGCGAGCTTGAGGGCTTCTGAGTTGGCGAGGTCGACATTCGCAGCGGAGACGGCGAGGATGACGCTATCCAGAGTTAAGACCCTAGCGTGCGGGTGTACTTGCACGAGCGTACTCACCAGTTGGGTTTTGAGATGTAGTCGAGGACAAGACTCCGGATCTGCCGCTCAATATCGCTCGGCTGGTCACCTACCGGGATCTAGGAGACCTTCTCAATATCCTGCCCTATGTATATGCCCTCGCCGCTCCACTGCACGCACCTTGGTGAGACCGGGTAGATCTACCAACGTCAAGTCTAGCACGTTCGGGCTGTATATCCGCAAGTGGATAGGGAGCTTGCTGATGCCCTTGTTCTGGCCCGCGACCCGGAATGTCTCCTGCTCAATTTCGCGCCGGATTTCATTGAAGTCCGTGAAGCGCTTGTCGATATGCAGGAACTGGCCCCACTCAGTGTATGTCTGATTTGACGACTCCGACACGGGTGTGTGGATGAGCTGGAGGACGAGCGGTCTCCTGGTAACGATACCCGAGCCGCGAGGAAGGAAGTCTCGGCCGACGATCCTGTCCGGAGGTCAGTGGCTGCTGCAGTACGGAAGACGGGTCGTTACGTACGTCTCGAGCACACTGGACTTTCCCGCAGATTGGCTTCCCACCTATGCCGCGTTCTCAGTAGAAGTTCAAAGACTCAACATATAGTCAGACATACGACAGCCAGCTGGGGCATGTCCAGCTCCCCGCCTGCAGGCGCTTTAGTAGGGCGTCACACCAGCATGAAGACATGCACACATACCGAGGTTGGCGAAGGTATCCTGGAGCTTGTTCACGAGTTTAATGAGGTCTGCGTCCATGACTGGCAGAGAGCGAGAGCGGCGCGGTCGTGAGGGTCGTGGAGGTCGTGGGGGAGGGGGAGGAGGGAGTTGTGGAGGAGGATGCGCGGTGCCAGGCTCAAAGACAAGTCGCCGGCGCCAAAAACGCGTCGCCACGGCCAACAACGCGACGCGGCCGGCGCTTGTCCACCCGGCCTCTTCCCACTCTCCACCACACTCGCTGACTTCAACGCTCGGCACGGCTCGAATCCCATCGAGCTCGCTGGCCGAGGCGACGCGCACGACTCAATTCATTATGCCGTCGAACTACGAGCCTCTCTCGCACGAGGCAGACGACGTCTTTCACAACGACCCTTCCTCCTCCGCAGTCGCACATCCGGTTCCAATCAAGCCTGAGACTTACTACGGGGAGGGTCCCTTCGACCCGCCCAGCTCGGACGACGAGTCTGAGCAATTCTTGGAGAAGGATGCGGAGCGGTCCGGTCGCATTATAGAGGCTGAGGGCAACCTAATCGTTGGCAGTCGCAAAGTATGTTCCGTAGCTCGAGCACCTCGAATACATCCGTGTTGAACAAGGGGACTAGCGACGGCCAGCATCTGTTAGATTCCTCGTCATCTCCCTCGTTTCTCTCGTCTCCCTTGCTATCGTTATAGGTATATTCGCGGCACGGTCATATACAGGCACCGCATTCCGCATACAGGGCGTGCAACACATCACAATGGACCACATCTTCAATGGCACCTTCTCCGCTCAGAGCAGAAGTGTCCTCTGGGTCCCGGAAGGTGCGTACACAGACATGATCTTCGATCATATAGTCAACATCGCTGCAGCCGGAGACGGCGTCTTCGCAACTGTGCAGGGTCCCGTCATCTCTCTCGTCGATCTGAAGACCAACAGTACCAAGGAGTTGGTCTCGCTTACCGACCTCAAAGACGTAAGGCACCTGGAAGGTAGCTCCTCAATTCCACTTGGTCTGAACAGAAGAATCTCTAGGAACGCGGGCGCCTATTGAATTGGGCTAGCTGGAAGCTGTCGTCGGACATGAAGTATCTACTAGTCAAGGCTGATTACAAGAAGGTGAGCTACTTCACTGAGCATGCGAGGCAATTCGTGGCCTCTGGCGACTGCAGAGCGATGGGTTCTTATATCCGCATCGCTGTCTCGGAGATTGAGCAGCGTGAACGGCTACGCCGGAATCTCGTGTGCGCTAGCATCCTCTGGGGCTCGTGAGACATGCCAGTTGTAGCTCGCATCTGTATCCCGGACGTAGTCTCCGAGCCCCGTCGACATAAGGGTCCAGGTCGACTAGTCTCATAAGTCCTGGGTGAAGAATCTTCGAGTTTATTCTTGCGACAATCCGTATATTGTGGATACAAGACGGCTTACACGAAGCCTAGCAATGGCGGCACTCCAGCTTCGGCAATTATTACATTCATGAGCTTGCTACTAAGCGGACCTGGCCGCTGATACCGCCAAGCAATCCGCCAACGACGGCCTACGCCGCTTGGTCGCCCACTGGCGAGTCTATCGCATACGTCACGGAGAACGACCTCTATGTCGTTCCATCGCCATCGTGAGCCCCACTTCACTCCTGCTAGCACTCACGCACTTCATGACTGATTCTGCTGGATCAGGGAAACGGATTCTCCAATCCGAGTGACGACCTCGGGAAACGCATCCCTCTTCCATGGAGTGCCTGACTGGGTCTATGAGGAAGAAGTCTTCTCGGCCGACTACGCACTGTGGTGGGCACCCGACGCGTCCAAGGTCGCATTCCTACGCTTTGACGAGACTGCCGTGGACGAGTACACCTACCCGGTGTACAACCCCACCGAGGACGCGCATACCGTCGTGCCCTACCCAGACCACGTCGTCATGAAGTACCCCAAGCCCGGCTACAACAATCCGCTCGTGTCCGTGCACGTCTTCCAGCTGAACGCTTACCTGGACACGATGCGGGAGCTCGGAAGCGGGGCGAACCGTACCGAGGTCGCGCAAGGAGCTACGGTCGAGCTCCTCTGGGAGGGCAGACAGGCGGCGAACAACAGCATCATCTCCGAGGTGGCGTGGGTCGCCAAAGACGCTTTGCTGGTCCGTGAGGTCACCCGCTCGGCGGAGGATGGCAGTGTCGTCTACTTCGACTTGACGAAGGAGCCTGTGAACGTCGGCACAATCGTGCGGAAGCTGGGAAAGCATGGCGAGCAGGGTGATGACGGCTGGATTGATGCGGTACGTATACGCCTTAGCGCTCGCATTCACAAGGCTCACGGTGTATGTCCAGAACCAAGCCATATACCCGCTCTCCCCCTCCCTCTCCCCCTCCGGCGAGCCCGCGTACCTCGACGTCGTCCCCACACCCGAGGGGTACAACCACATCGCCCTCTTCAGCCCCGCCAGTACCAGCACGCCGCGTTTCCTCACCTCGGGCGACTGGGAGGTGACGTCCGGCGTCCTCGCAGTCGACGCCAACCGCAGCCTCGTGTACTTCCAAGCGGCGAACCCGTCCTCCACACAGCGCCACATCTACGCGGTGCCGCTGCCGAAGCTCTCTGGGCAGGAGCAGGCTGCGCCGACCGCGCTGACGGACACGTCGAGTGCGGGCTACTATGATGCGGATTTCTCGCCGCAGGGCGCGTTCTATCTGTTGAGCTACAAGGGTCCGCACGCGCCGTGGCAGCGGATTGTCCATGTGGACGATGCTGGTACGTTATCTGCCGTCGATTCGACTGTCTGCTTGCTAACACCTCATAGGCTTCGACTACGTGCTGACGGAGAACCCGCAACTAAACGATACCCTCGCACTGTATGAGCTGCCAATAGTCACTCATTCGACCATCGAGAGCGATGGATATGGTATTCACCTATCTCTCATGCACAAATTATCCGCTAACCAACTTTCTTGATCTTGCAGAGCTAAACGTACTCGAGATGCGCCCTCCCCGCATGGACGACTCCGGGCGGACCAAATACCCCGTCCTCTTCCGCGTGTACGGCGGGCCTGGGTCGCAGCTCGTCGACGTGCGCTTCCAGCACGACTGGCACACGTACGTCGTCTCCGAGCTGCAGTACATCGTCGTCATCGTCGACGGGCGCGGCACGGGCTTCCGCGGGCGCGCGCTGCGAAACCCCGTCAAGAACAACCTCGGGCGGTGGGAGACCGTCGACCAGGTCAATGCGGCGAAGATATGGGCCGCGAAGGAGTACGTAGACCCGAAGCGCATCGGGATCTGGGGATGGGTGCGTTGAGCGTCAGGTCGTGCGGAGTCGTTTCACTGATGCGTAGTGGGTAGTCGTATGGCGGCTTCATGAGCTCGAAGGTGGTGGAGGCCGATGCCGGCGTGCACTCGTTGGCTATGGCCGTGGCTGTGAGTAGCTTGCCTCCTAGCTGTCTCTCCTACTCCTGACAATCCTTCCACAGCCCGTTACCAGCTGGCGGCTATACGGTACAACACACTGCATCCCGCTCGCTTCGGCCATAACTCATTGGCTCCTTTGCAGACTCGATATATACCGAACGGTACATGAATCTCCCAGCGACAAACCCCGATGGGTATGTCACTGCGTCGATCTCGAACGTGACAGGCTTCCACCACGCCGACTTCCTGCTTGCTCACGGGAGCGGAGACGACAACGTGCACTTCGCAAACTCAGCGCACCTGCTCGACATGCTCACCGCCGAGAAAGTGCGCGGCTTCCGCTTCCGGATGTTCACGGACAGGTTAGTCAATCCCAAATCGTCTGAGGCCGGCAGGTGTCGTGATGCGGACGCTGACGAGTATTCACCCTTCCAGCGATCATAGCATATACCGCAGAGGCGCAAACCGGGAGCTGTACGAGTTCATGACGGAGTTCCTGATCGAGAAGTGGGGCAAGGGCGGGAAGCGACGCAGTTGGTGATCATACATAGACCATCCGTTGGACCTATTTTCTCCTAATACCACATTGTATTATAAACGGGGTGAGAACTAAACGGGGCGAGAACGAAGCGGGCAAGTAAAGTATTCGAACATGTGTGACAGTGAGCAGTATTCTCTCGAAGGTGCGTATGACGGGCAAATTAGTCAGTTCACCTCCATTTCGCGTTCCGTTGTGTCTGAATCATCCGTCGATGGAGAGAGGTATGACCCTAGTGACCCCACGACGCGTCCGAAATCGAGCGTCCCCACATGGAGCACGGAAGATTCGACTTCGGCAGTGCTGCTATTCACGCCCTGCAGATTGAGCAGGAAGCGGGAGACGAGCACAGCCGTGATCCTGTAGATGATGTCAGTGTCCTTGGTCCACACTGTCCGCCACTCGACTCACGGTTCGGTGAAGAGAGTGACAAAACTGACGGAGGAGAGCGAGTCGTCGCTCAGCTGGACGAATAGCAGGTTAGAGGAGCGGTAGAAGGGGAGGGCCGGCGCAAGAGACATACCGGCAGCATCGTAAAGGTGAGATGGAGAGCGTTGAGGATCAGCAGTGTTCTATGAAGCAGAAGTCGATGAGTTCATATTCGCACAGCAAATTCTCAGGATCAACACTGACACAAAGTATATCGACCCTGCAGGTGATCGTCAGTACACAACGAGCGGATGAAAACTGCACATGGGAGGACTGACCGTCGCGAAGCAGTGTCTGAGCGAAAGAACGCCTCGCATGGATGCCTTGCTCTAGTTTGCGAGTAGCATTGGTCGCGAAGATCGTGACGAGGATCACGATAACGTCCGCCGTCATGAGACAGGTGCGCGAAGCTATGGTTACTGGCAGAGAAACAGTGCGTCGAAAGGTCAAACACGTTGCTTCGCATGAGTAGGATTCGTTGACATACACCTGCCGAAGCCGATGAGCTGAGGCATCCCGATACGTCCGGGAGAGCACCTACTTTTTGAGTAGCGACGCTGACACGTCGCGGACAGCTTCGCATCCGAACACGGGGTCGTTCAAGCTCGTGAAAGTCGAGTATAGGTACTGACCGAGTGAATATCAGTTTCCATAGACAGCGGCGCATGTCGATACATACCAGATTGATTGCCACAGGAACGAGGGAGAGCAGGAGGACGATCGTAGTGACCGGCCAGTGTCGCTGGCTCAGAGCGAACACCCGCAAAGCAGCAAAGGCTATCAGGACCGGGACAGTTGAGAACCAGCCGGCTAGGCAGATAGCGACGACACTCACCCGCCCAGGGCAAGTATTGCAGAATTATGAGGAAGGGCGACAGATGCACCATCACGTCGCACCCCTTACGAGCCATGGTCAACCCAATCAATGCGAAACGGTACGAATACTCACTTCAGAAGAGAGGGGCGCCATGCCTATTGTAGACACTACATTGACAAGCAAGGGGATGTATCTGTTGCAAAGGAACAACACTGTTGCTCCGGTGGTCTTGCGTCCCCAGAAGTGCGCAACCTCGCGATCGAAGGTGATGATGTACTCGAAAATCAGCAATGCTGCAAAATCAAAAAACAGTCAGCATCGAGCAGCACCGTTCTCGTGGGTATTGGTACTGACAGAGTGAGGCAAATCCACAGCAATTCTCTACAAAGCTGTGTGGAAAGTGATGAGCATGTTTACAGCCGCTACGATGCGGAACCTACACTTACATGCTGTCATAGAACGCTGTAAGTTGAGCGGCTTCAGCATCCTGTCCCGACATCCCTCCGAGTGCACGCAGCGAATGCAAGGCCGGCGATGGACGGGTCGCAGATGCAGACGAGTGAGGTAAACAGTGGTTGCAAGGGACGTCTCAGCCCTCCAATGCTACCACCGCGGCTCTTCTATCCACGTCCCTGGGCCTTTGCAAATCATCGCGCCCTGCCCGCCCGGAATGCTGTGTTACAAACTTCACCCACTCGCATCAGTAATGCTAGAAGCAAGTCTTGGCTAGTGCACATTGTCATGCCCCGAGCCATCACGGTTCTAGGAGTGCAACTCCGCCGGCGCGATGTGGGCGGCGCGCGCTCATGACAATACGACTCTCCGAACGCCGGCGTATGGATTCACACCGGTACCGTACTCAGACGTACGTAGACGGCGTTCACGACGGAATTCGAAGGTCAGAGCAAGTAAGTATATCAAGCAGAATATGTCGTTGAAGCTGAAGTTCTTCGATACGGCCATCCACCAAGGGGAGACCAGCTCTTACACTGGTGGACGCGGAGTGATCCGACGCCCAGCGCACGTGGCAAGGCTGAGTTCCTCCGCTCTGTCCTTTGGTACCTTACACAGTATTGATCAGCTCTGGGACAAGCAGAGAAACTGGCCTTAGCTGAGCATTTCAACCTGTGGTGGCCGTCGAGAGCAGAGCTGCAATTGACGCCGCTGGCCATGCGAGGGTTCACAACTTGTGGCGGGCCGCCAGAGGCCGGTAGCGCAAGCGGACACTCCTGGCGGATAGGATGCCACTGCCGGGAGAAAGTCGTGCGGGCTTTTACATAACCTCTACAGCAAGCTGCAACAGGACGCGGTTACACCTGCGCATTCGTAGGCAACTCTGTATCGTCTTCCCAAGAACTGTCGCTCACGAAAGTCGTCTCGCACTCAGCAGCTCGGTCAACATGCATTCTGGGAGAATACATACATCGGTGAACGCCTATGGCATCAACAAAGACCTACCTTTCTTCGAGAATATGGAGCAGTATATCTCGGTGAAGATATCGTGCCTCTACGACTACCATACCGACCACGACTTCCCCAAATTTGCTCGCGAATGCTCTCAGTATCTCACGGAATGGCAAGGGGAACGCATTGTTCAGCGAGCCACCCTGATGGACCCAGAGGCCATTCTTGACATGGCGCTGAGGTACGATCGGCTTCCGCGTGCTCAGTTTTATGACGGCTGGAGATGCTCACTGCTCACGACTGAATCCGATAGGTACCTCAGTGGATGCGGGACAATGAGGCGAAGCCCGGACGGCGCTCTCTACGTTCTGGACTCCTTCACGGATCGTAACTGTGACCCGGCTCGTTACGTCGGCGACGTTGCCCCTCGCTCTATCATGGCGCAGGCGCACTCCTGCGCGGCCCGCGCATATTTGGACAAATTTATGGCCACCCCGGCTGAGCTGGTCGACTTCGCTGCAGACGAGCGCCGCTTCTCTCGCCCGCAAGAGCTGCGATCCGGCACAGGACAGTCGCCGCTTGCTAACTTCTCCCGGGCCATTCACCACGCGAACGAGAGTGTCAAGCTCGGTCTCGTCTCTCCCATTGTGCTGAGGGTCGGCCTCATGATGCGCGACCTCGGAGCGCAGCTCGGCGTGGACGTTTCGCAGATGGAACGCTCACGGAGATTCCGTCCGCTCTGGCGTGCGGTGACTCGCCGTTTGGAGGAGCTGTACACAGAGGAGCGGAAGAAGCAGGCCAAAGTGGAGCGCAAGCCCAACGAGTACGTGTGCGCTGCCGAGGGGTGCGGTATCGGCGCAAACGGCCGCGCTGCCCTCCGGGCGTGTTCCGGGAAGTGCCCGCCCGATCTGAAGCCACACTACTGCAGCAAGGAATGCCAGAAGAAGGTAAGTGCATGGTCAGCGCCACCGTATCCCTTGTACAAGCTTGCTGACGTGCGGGATATAGGATTGGCCTAGGCACAAACCCATATGCAAGGCTGGCGCGTCGGGAAAACTACCCTCAATGCTTGACTCTGACAAGGCGAGCGCACTAAAGCTCTTCGAGCTCGGGGAGCCCGAAGAAGGAGAAAGCGACGAGAGCGTTGCCGAGGGCACCCAGAAGCCTCAAATTGTTCAGGAAAGCGATGCAGGAGAGAATACTGGTGACAAACCGATGCGCTACACAGAACCAGGTGCTGCACGCACGATCAGCATCCCTGCACCCAACGCTCCAGGCGGCTCCATCCAGATCACTTCAAATACCTTGGACCCAGAGTCGATGAAGGCTCTCCGCGATGCGGCCTCCAATTCAATGAACGGCGACGCGCCATCGTAGTCCCATCATAGTTTATACTGTGCAGCAGTCGTCAGGTCTTGCCTGATAGACCAGGAGACCGGCGTCCCTCTCCTACGGGTAGTAGAGTCTGCTACTAAATGAAGCACGCGCGGATACCATTTCGTTGTCCACTCCCTTGGGTCCTGCGTATACGTAAGGTGTAGCTAGCATTGATCGACATAGGGATGCGACCGCGCCTGGATTGCAGACCTGCAGTATACAATTAGTGCCAGACACAGTGGGCGTCTGTGATTCGGAGCGTGGTCGGGAAAGGGGTCGTGAGAAATCGGAAGAGCCATTCCCACGGTGAACAGGCGCCGCTGCAGAGCTGCTCATCGTCGACGTCGTCCGCCAGCACTTCACCTCCATCGTCCATGGCGTCCAGGATTGCCGTTTCGTCCCTCAGGGCGTCAGGTATGGCCTCCTTGCATAAAGCATATGCATCCTAGACCGACACATGTATGCCCAGCCTCCCGTGTCCGGCCCCAGGTCGTCTCCGCCATCCCTCGGGCTCTCACTGCGTGAGTGCCCAGCGTCATAGCTCTCCAATCCAGCCGTATTCCTGACCGAGAAACCGTGTCGACGCGTCGAAAAATCGTACACAGCCGGGGTATGGCGAGCTCGTCCAGCAAGCCCCCGCCGGAGGAGCGTGCCGCGGAGATCATCAACAGCCTCCCGTCCTCCCCCAACCTCGTCACGAAAACTGGCTCTGTCATTCTCGGCACGGGTCTCCTCGCCACCGCCATCTCGCAGGAGCTCTACGTCGTCAACGAGGAGACCGTCATTGCTGCTGGCTTCTTCATCCTCATTTCCTTCATCTACAAGGTATGTGTCGCGTCCGCCCCGGAACGCGAGGCACTCGCGTTCCATGCACGAGCGTGCGACGCCCATATCACAAATACTCGGGCATATCGGAGTGTCCAGTGCCTGTAGCCTTGCGTCCTTCAGACAGTGATTGACCTTCATCCTTTCTGCAGGCTGTGAAGGAGCCGTACCGTGACTGGGCGGAGGGCCACATCAACCGCATCAAGAACATCCTGAACGCGTCCCGCTCGGAGCACACTCAGGTTGTCAAGGAGCGCATCCAGTCTGTTGAGCAGATGAAGGATGTCGTCTCTGTCACCGAGGGCCTCTTCGCGCTCTCCAAGGTACGCCCGGGCCGACTCACCGATTAGCTGCGCTGCATCTCATTCTCGTTCGACACGTTCACAGGAGACCGCCCAGCTCGAGTCCGAGGCGTTTGTCCAGCGCCAGAAGGTCGCGCTCGCGGCTGAGGTCAAGGCCGTCCTCGACAGCTGGGTCCGCTTCGAGCAGCAGGCGAAGGAGAGCGAGCAGGCCGACCTCGTCAAGAGCGTCATTGAGAACGTGCTCAAGAGCCTCAACAACGAGAAGACGCAAAAGGAGATCCTTGCTGGTGCCGTTGCCGAGATCGAGCGTACGTCCCTCTTTCCCGTGCTCTCGTGCTCTCGACGCTGACAGGGGTTGTGTGCAGAGCTCGTCAAGAACAAGGCCATCTAAAGTAGTGTAGCGAGCATGTAGTACGGTTTGTAGCCCCGTTCTTTGGACTACTCGCGTTTCATGCTATCTGTTATAACTCGCACTGCGTTGAAGACGCCGTATTCGAGCACTATTATACTCATCTTCAGATTCATTAGAGAGCAGTATCTTCATCCGTTCTTTAGGTTGCGCGCATGCCCCAGTTGATCCTCCGTGTCGACTGTGTCGACCTCAAAGTCTACAGCACGGACCGTCATTCAGTACTGAGTGCCAATGTGCATGAGGGAGGGTACGGAAAGTGAAGGACGGGGCGCCGGTATATTGAATCTAAGCTGCAGGTTTCCCCCGCTTTAATTCGCGGTACAGTCTGATAGCACGCTCTCGTTCCTCCTCCATCATCGCCTTCTGCGCCATCGACAGGACGCCCTCCTTCAGTGACTTAGCGCCTTCTGTCTTTTGCGTGCTGCCTTGCGCCGCCAATTTTTTGGCTTTTCGGGGGAGCTTCTTCAGCTCTGGAGGAGCCTGCACTATGTCGTTCAGCCGCCTCGGCGCAGACGTAGACACCTTCTCGAAATCCTTTGGCTTGTCCTCCTTCGCGGCTGGTTTCCGTGCAGACGCGCTACGTTCGTCTTCAGAGTCGGATTCGTCGTCGCCGCTGCGTCCGCGCGATCTCGAGCGCGCCTTTGCGGCGGGTGACGCTTTGGCGGCCTTCTCCGCGAGCTCTTCTTTACGGGCTTTCCGCATCTTCGCAGAGGATGTCTGCATCGCCTCGCGCACAGAATGGCGCATCGAGTCCTCCACTCGCCTGAGGCAGACCGTAGCATCAGACATCGAGCACAGGGGGCTGGGAGAGGCAAACGCACCGGTTGAAATGCGCTATCGACTCGCCCGGCTGGATGCGCAGTTGCGTCGCGCCTCCGTCACCTGCGCCCTCCGCACCCATGCCCTCTTTCCTGCGCTTTTTGCGGGAGGGGCCGGCACCGTCCTCCCCTTGCGATTTACGCTTCTTCTCGGCCCACTCCTGCTGGATCTTGGCCGCGTTCAGCACGCGCGCGACGCTCTTTGGGATCTCCTCGGCCTCGATAGACTTCTTCAAGCCTGGGACGAGGTCATTCCCCCTGTCAAAGCAGAGATCGGCTTGAGCGGTTGGGAAGCTGAACAGGGTGGGAGCCTTACATACGATTCTGCGCGTTTCTTCTCGCGGACGGAGCGTTTTGCTCGCTTGTGAGGCATAGCTCAGCGTATAAGTTGTTCTGTGATCAAGATCGTTCAACAATGACACGAGCTGGGATGCGAATATGGGCTGCAAGGATAGCAGGGATGATACAGCGCGATGCGGTTAACCGTTGTAGGAGGGCGAAGGCTTCAGAGGAGGGCAGCGAACAGATTACAGTGGAAAAGGCGCTGGCACAGCTTTCCCGATTCCCGATCTACTGTACGCACAACCGCCGCGTCCAAACTGACTCCAAACGCAGTATACATACAAGTTCAGGTTAGCACACTTCGCATGTGTTCTATCCCCGCATGCGCTGACCACAGATCAGGGTAACTCGGTGTAAAGGTAGGATATCGACAGCGTACAGCACTGCGGCCAGTACATTTTTTAAGCATATATAGATCGTGTAACTGAAGACAGTCGGCATCACGGAATCCAAGGTACAGTAGCATACAGTCGTTGCGACATCGCTTCCGCGGAGCATTGACGGGCGTACAAAGTTCATAGTTCGCAAGGAATAAGTCCCACCACAACACGAATCGTGCAGTCAACTTTGAAAGTCGTCGTACAAAGTCTCGCGTCGCTGCGTGGAGGAACGAAAGGTTGTGAGTAATCAAGGAGACTCGAACCGGTCGAGTACATACTCGCCGGTGTTGCATTGCACCGTCCAGCATACCTCTGGAGCGTTCGCCCTGACCGTTCCCATCGTCCGCATCGCCCTCTAGAAAAACTGGCGCTGTGTCTGTCTGCGGAGCGGCAGCAAGGAGCCTTGCCACAATGATTCGGAGCAATTGCGCGCTCGCCGTGCGCAATGAACCACCGGAGTCAGACCAGGCTTCATCCGGTACGCTCTGCGAGTGTACCGGAGCGGCACCGTTCTGCTCCAGTGCAAGGACTGCGGTACTCGTTCCTCCATTCTGTGCCGTTAATCCTGTGGCCAGACTCTCTCGACTCTCGTTGGCACCAGGGGCTTCTTCAGGGCGTGGCATAGTTCTGCTCCCTAGCAGGCCGGAACGGGTCGCAAGTAATTTCGCCAGGTACACCGCAACTCCTACAGCTTTTTCGCGACAACGCGAGCGTCAGCAGGCTTGTCGTCAGGAACAAGGTCACAGGAGTGAGTTTGCTCACAAAGAACGATTGTCGCGAGCATAGGCCAAGTGAATAGGATGCCTTGCGAAGGTGAAATATCCGCAGGGCCTTCGGTACGGACAGACGGAGCAGAGTCGATAGGAATGTCGTCCCCGTCCATGGAGAAGATGACATCTACTCGGATTATGGTGAGGGAGGAGTTGGATGGCGCGAGATTTGAGATGATGGCACTGGAAGCTATGTGCCGGAGGAATACGAACCGAAGAGGGCCTGTGGATGTACTCAACGACGTGCTCCGCCCCGACTTATATTCTATGAGTCTCAGCGGGCAGTGCGACTTGCAACAAGAACGATCAGAGAGTCCTTGCTTCTTGCATAGCGGACGTGCACGGAGCTGCCGGTTGGAGCGGAGCTGATCCGCCTACGGAGTTGTCCCCTGTACTTGTGAGTTGTCACTGTGTCCCCCACCCATGTACGAGCTGGAGACCAATGAAAATTGGAGCCGATGAAACTCTGCGCCCTGTGATGGGACAACCGCATTGCGGTCAGCACGAGGGGCAATGATCCCAAATCTGGCCCTCGGAACAGGCCGCAAAGAAGGGCTGAGTTGCTCTATAGCTGCTACAGTGTAGTTGCCCGGAGGCAGAGCGGCAACTCCGACGACAGAACGAAAACGAAGTGCTTCTTATATGTATGTACTGCATTGACTCCTGTAAGATCCAGCTAGTGACTACTCGTGTTTTGCTTACCCAGACCCTGAACCAGATTAGGGCTTCCAAGCAAGTGGTCGACAGAATCCGAGTCTGCTTCCTCGCCCGTCCAGGATGCGAACACGAGCCCTCCCCCCGGGTACGTGCAGTAAGGAGTCGTAGTGGGGCAGAGTCCGAGTGAGTCTCTCGGGGCTAGCGTCCGGCCCCCCAACACATACCTGACGTTGATGCGTTGCAAACCTGGCCCCCCTCTGTGGCAGATGCACCGCGATACTGCGCTGTACCCTGTTCTTGCGCGGAGAGTCAAAGCCTCAGGGGAATACTCGGAGAATCCAGCAAGGATGGGCTACAGACAGAACTCAGAGCGACGTCTATCAGGGCAGGGTCTGATCAATCCGCGCACCTTCCAAGCTACAGCGCCGCATTGGACGCCTCTCGAATCCAACTGTACGCATCAGGTACCCGTGCTCCGTGCGCACTCAGGGCCGCATACCGCCAGAAGGTGACCAATGGATGGTACATTAGATGTTATCGGCCATTGCACACAGGCGACAAGCAATATATGGATGCGCAACGAACATGGAAGCGTGGTGATAAACGCGGACGAGGTATCGACGAGATTGAAGCGGCTCGTTGCCCAGTGGGGGGTCGAAGCAGGCAGCCGCAGCCAGGGTACGAGTACACCGGAGTACCGCCTGCGTACGCCAATCGGTGGAAAGCGACACACAGCTCCGCCCGCCCGGAAGGTGAAGTGAAGGAGCGAACGCGGGGCGGGAGCTACACCAGGATAGAAGCTACACAAAACGTGAAACAATATGTTGTAGAGAGAGAGGAGGAAGGAGAGGCTGACGGACGCCGACTGTACAGCAGCGCCCGACGCGCGATAGGTATTGTGGTATCTCGTCTAGAGCAGTCGAAGGCAGGGAGGACAGGGCCGATCCGAGCGGGTTGGGCGAGCAGAGAGTAGGAGGGGAAGAGGAGAACGCCAGCAAAGCCATGCATGGCGGGCAGGAATGAACGATGGTGGTAAGCACAGGCGACGGACGAGGTGCATGCTCGCGTGCCCAGAGAATCCAGTTCTGCCCCGCCGCCGCATAATTACGCCAATGGACAGAAGCACAGAACACACGCCAAAGGGTTAGACAGGACAGAGGTCGAACGGGAGGGCAATGTTACAACCCGCGCGATTGCGCTCCGGAGCCGGACTGCATCCGTGAGACGCGTCAGACAGCAAGGAGGGTCGTCGCGGGTGGTGGTGGTACAGTCGTGCTCGTTTAGATACCAGCGTAGGCATCATCCTCGTCATAGAGGGTGTACACCGTGTCCGGTCTCTTCGCGGCGGGCGCCCCGGCAGCGACGTGCTCACGAAGAGTCGGCGTAGCAGGCGCAGGCGCGGCGTTCTCGGGGAAGTGCGCGCTCGGCGGGGGCGACGGGATGCTGAAGGTCGAGCCGAGCGGCGAGGGCGCAGGGTGCGGGGTCGACGGAACCAGCGGGAAGTCGAGAGAGACGGGTGAGAACGGGCGCTGCTGAATCTGGATCTCCGGGAGCGTCGGCGGCGTGGACGTGACGCGCGACTTGGACGAGAACGTCGGCGAGGGCGGCTGCGGCTCGGCGAACAACGAGTCGCGCCCCTGCGGCACGTGCTGCACCTGTTCCTCGTGGAAGCTCAAAGTCGGGTCCGCGAACGGCGACTCGGGGAACGAGTTCTCCTTCGGGGTCGGCTGAACCGCCAAGTGGCGCGGCTCGTCGAAGCTGATGGATGGCTGGAGCTCAAGCGGTTCGACGCTCTTCTGCGGGGGCACCGGGGCGGGTTCGTCCTGTTCGATGAGTTCCTCAGCGACTTCGGCGACCTCAGAGGCGGGGAGCGGCATCGGCGGAGTAGTGTTCAGGCGACGAGAAATCTCGGCATATTGGGCAGCCTGGAAGGGCGTCACGCTCGAACGGCTCAAGTCGACGTACTCCGCCTCGGGAGCGGCCGGGGCAGGGGGTTGCGCCGCAGACGAAGGCTGGCGAGACAGGACCGTGGAGGAGCCGTTAGACGGCTGGCGACTGATCGGCTGGCCATCTGCGCCATACGCAGAATCGTAGGGGGCCACCGAGACGGGCGAACCGATAGGCGACTGGCCGTACGGCGAGAAGAACGGATGCGCAGAGTTCACCGTGGTCGGAGTGTACGGTCCGGGCGTCATGATCTGTCCAGGAGAGAACGATGCCTGGCCGTAAGCGCCGGCATATCCGTACGGGTGCGGCACCGGTGGGACAGGGTACGCGACCGGAGTGCTAGCCATCTTGCGCTCGATCATAGTCGGAGGACGAGGAGTGTTCGCACCGCCGCGGTTGAGAGTCATGGCACGACTCATAGCAGGAGCGTCGTCATCGCGAAGTGCCACGGACTGGCGGCGGAAGGCCTGCGCATTGAAGTCGTTCCCGTCATCACCCTCGTCGCTCTTGCGAGAACGGCGCTACACGAAGGGTGTCAGGTCTGATACATGGCAATTCGTTCCGTACACCACTTACAATGAAGTAGATCACTGCGAACAGGATACCAGCGACACCGATGATGGCGGCTACGATGCCGCCAATGACAACGCCATTGCTGACACCAGAAGACGTAGTCGCGGGAGAAGAGGCGGCGGCGGCGGCAGACGAGACAGAAGCCGTACTGAAACTACGCGTGGAGGTCAAGGTCTGCGTGACAGCAGTCACCGCGTCTGCAGCTGTCTTAGTGGCAGGAGTATGCTGCACGGGTGTGGTGACCTGAGCCGCAGTGGTTTGCGGCAGAGTCGTGGTCGGAGGAACATCTGCAGACGTAGTAAGCTGGGACGCAGACGTGGCAGGGCCTGTCGTTGGAGGAACCAATGAGGTCGCGACGCCAGTAGACGGAGTTGGTACCGCCGGGGAAACAAGAGTGGTAGTCGGGGGCAGCAAAAGCGGACGTGTCGTTGTAGGATTGGGGTTGGCTGAAAAAAGAAGTCAGTAAATTATCAGCGAGCATGCATATTAGAGCGAGAGGTGGATGAATGAGAGCGACGGTTGGATGAACACGGAGTACTCGAGAAGCAAGATGCACAGCTCGCTTAGAGCAAGAAGCATGCGTAGAAATCCTTGATATTCACGAGCCGATGCGCCCCAGTGATAGCGTATACCGCTTCCATAGGCCGTGAGGAAGAATCTTCTCGCTCAGACCGCGCCCACAGCACAGCGCAACGCAAGATCCCACACTGATTCGGGAAGCATGATTGATCCAGCATTCTGTACACTCACCAACTGGCTGCGTAGTCGGTGGAACAGGCGTGTCCGTGTCCGTGTCCGTTGGGAAGGGCGTGAATATAGCCGTGGGGGTGAAGACCCGCTTGTTCAACCGGCGTACACCTGCGCTGAGGCGGCGATGGACGCCGCGCTTGTCAATCTGCACATCGAGCATTTTGTTGGTTTTCTTGACGGAGCCAGGGATGGAGAAAGAACGTGATGAAAAAGAGTGAACGTCCCTCGTAGGGACTGGAGCAGCCTGCGGGCTCGTGGCGGGGGGATGCAGGCGAGGGTGGTGAAGCTGAAGACGAGGGCGGAGGGAGGACGTCGCGACAGAGTCCGTCCTCGTTGCCAGCGGTTTCTGTCAACAATTTCCTCAGGTACCAACAATCACACAATTGTGAATTACCGGATAAGTCCTTTCGGCTATCTGCCAGCTTGTGGACGCGGGCCGGTGATGCCCGGCGGCTAGTGCCCCGGATTTCTCGGAGGTGGAGAAAGGGTTCATGGAACTGCCTTGTCCTCTCATCCTCGCATTCCACCAACACCTCAACGTCTCCCTCAGAGTCACGCAAGTCTCTCTCTACGCTGCAGTGTGCGTTGCTACTGCGGCTAACCACGCAGCGTCGGTACTGCGACCGGTCTGAATACTTCCCCGCTGGCTTTGCCCTCGTACCGGATTCTCGGATGTCTATATAGGGCGTCAAGCTTGGAATGTCGAGCTCACGTTGCCATGGCGGATAGGCGCACCTGCCACCGCGGCCTCTCCCAGCTCTCATCAGTCCCAACTCCCCCCTCATGACAGCCTGCCAGCATGTACCTGCAGCGGCAGGCTGTACTGCTCTGGCCGCTCCTTCTCGTCCTGCTGAGCTTTCTGGCCACACTTGTCACAGCGGACGTCAACATCACTCTCGAGGACACCGCCTCGCAGATCATCTACAGCCCTCCGGCATGTGGACTTACTCTTACTCCGGCTGGCACCGTGACCCAGAGTCAAATTTGCGACAGCGCATGGTACGTGCGATGCGATCGAGACTTTCATTTCGTGGACTGGAATAAACAATGTCTCGATGGTGTTCTGCTCCGTAGGCGCATCATTGCTGCAGGAGATGCCTCCGGCGGCACGCTCACCACCACATCCGGGCCAACAAACGGTACTGGAGGCTTGATACCGCAGCTCTTCCTCTCTGTGAGAGGTACGCATGCCGCAACTTCCCCGTCTCTCTCCGGGTATGGGCATCGCGTGCTCACATTGGCCGGCGCAGCGCGAGCCCTCCACGTGAAGACGCCATCCTCTACTGCTATCGTGAACGTGTCTGTCTCTACCGTCAACCCCATCGTGACCGTCCGGTCAGAGCTGAATAGCTCACTCGAGTTCATTTCGATCGTCGGTCTACCAGAAGAGGACGTCACGACACTGTCTCTCACCTTCGTCGAGTCGAACTTCACGACATTGCTGGAGATCGACTCGATCGTCGTTACTATCTCGGACAACAAGTAGGTGATACCTCCTCAGACCATGGCTCAATACTGAGAGATGTAGCACAACACCATTCGTTTCGCCTTCGTTGCCACCGTCCACAGTGCTCCCCACAGCCACCCCTTCCATCATTATACCCACTCCGAGCCAACAGGCGGCAGAGTCCGGACAAACTAGCGGCGCCATCGCTGCGGAAGTCCTCGGAGCCTTCTTGGGCGCCGCCATCCTCGCCGGCGGCGTGTTTCTTGTTCTGCTAATTCGTAGGAAGCGGAGGCGTCCCGCACCACCAGGAACTGATGAGAAGACAGAGCCATGAACTATACATCCAATCGCTCTTTTACGGGACACGAGACCAGAGCTATCACGATCCACGAACCGTGTACTTATACCCAGAACCAGTCACCATCGCATACTATACGGGAGCTATAATCGTGGCACGCAACCAGGAATGTAATTCTCTACGTCGGCACTTGTACACCACCCTCTATACTACTCTCCGTCCACTGCCGCCCACCAACTCCGCTCCGCTGAATTGTAGATCTACGCTCCAGCCCAGAAGTCCGTCCACGGTTCCAGCTGTCTATACTCAATTGGCTGCGTCCCGCGGATGATGTCCTGGCCTTGTATGAGACGCAGCTCGCGCCCTCTCATCCGCTTGATCTTGCGCATCGGCTCGCGCGCGTCGAGCTCCTCGTCCGTCGCCTGCCGTTCGTCCTCGGGGAGCGCGAGCGCCGCCTCGTGCGTCAGGGACAGGATCGCGTGCGTCTGCGAGACCGCCTGGGAGACGGCGTACGAAAGCGGCGACGCGCGCGATTTGTCGAAGTGCGCGAGCACGAGCGCGGAGAAGAGGTCGCCGACTCCGGAGAAGTAGCCGGGCAGGCAGGGGAAGCACTTCGCGTACACAGAGCTGGTGCCGTCCGTCCGGGACGAAGCGATGCAGGCGAGGTAGTCCGTGTCCGTTGAGTCTTGGGGCGGTCTGAGGTGTGCAGGGAGGAGCTCTGTGAGCCATGGCTTGAGCGGTATTGAGCTGATGACGACGTGTGGGACGCGGTAAGTCTCGTGTAGTGTGCGGATAGCCTGGCGGAGGGATGCCGGGTCGGTGATTTTGATATCGGTCAGGACTCTGTATGCGAGCAGTGAGCAGTAGAACGATGGCAACTGTTGTGGTACATACTCGACTTCGAACCAATTCGGGGTGATGATAGTGGCAAGTGGTAGCGCGTCGCGGTAAATCGGCACCACTTCTGGCGCAACGTATAGTCGTCCGGAGTCTCCGAGAACCGCTACAAGAGGTGTTAGTCATGCGTTCGTTTTCTTGTGGGGGTCGAGTCTCTTACGGTCCAAGAGGTAAATGAGCTCCGGGTTGCGCTCACGCAGCTTCCTCGCCAGCGCAGTTACCGCGGCGGTAGCCTCAGCTCCGGGAACATATCCTATGCGAAAAGATGAGTATCCTAGGGCTTTCCTCGAGCATTTTCCTAACCTGTGAGGAGTCGTTCCTGCCGAAGCAATTCGTTCTGCTCCATAATGCCAAAGATTTGGCCGAGCTCTTCAGCGGAGGCTCTCGATCCCCCGAAGCGGCCATAGCCTACGCAGAAAAGTCAGCGTTGCTGCAATCCCATGAAAAATTGATACACATACCAGAGTGATTCGAGAAATTGACGGTGTTCACAACCTACACGGGTGCAATGCGTCAGTAAGTTCGTGCTCGTCGACCTCACGCTAGAAGCGGTGCCGCGGCAGACGTAGATCAGAGATTCGTCTGCTCGAAGCACTCACGTCGACGTCGTAGCCCAGGCACTGCAGGGGGAAGACCGCGGCCTTCCCGCCGACATATCCGTACGCGACGTGCGACTGGATGCTGAGGATGCGGCCCTTGCCTTTCGCCATCGTGCGCGGAGGTGGTGTGCTGCCCTCGTCGGAAATTCGAGCCTCTCTCGCCCCGCACGCTGCCTCTTTGACCTCATCGTTTTCGATCTTGCCGCTCCTTTTCTGGCGAGCGTCGTGACTCGATCGGGCGAATTTCGCGGAGATGAAACGAGGTGCGAGTTAGGTTGCCGGAGAATGTTATCTTTCCCGGATAAGGGGGCTTTCGTTTGGATAACCCCGGAAAGGGAATATGACGCGAATCAAGCCCTGCCGTCATCGACGCGCCCGACGCTGGGCGAACCACGACTTTGCTCGTCGCTGCTCTCTCCGCTGCGCAGTTTGTGCTTGGTCTCTCCTGAGCCTGCGCACGACGACCTTGCCTTGGAACTGACTGGATACACGCCAAACTCGCAGTGCTTACTCCTTCATACAACGGATTTCTTCCGAGCCTCGACGCCTCCTCGTACTCGGACTTCACGACACTCTTACGAAACTTGACCTGCTGGCGGCAACTCGAAGAAGAGCACCACTAACACCGCCCGTCTGAGTCGTTGCGATTCCTTTCGTCATTACACTTGCGGAGGCAACGTGGCATCGGTGTCATTCACGTGTGTGCCCCGATCAACCCCACGACGTCGTGCAAGGCGCTCATCGTCCCATCGTCCGACTTTCTCAAGTCGCTCAACCACGACATTCACGACCTAACGAAACATAGCAGACATGGATGGAACACGGTGCGCACGCTCTGCCCCTGGGCATGGAATGCTTGACTGAGAGTGGAGGATAGATTACGAGAGTCGTGGTATGCCGCGCTTGACAAGGCGCAAGCGCACTTCAGGCAGCTGCTCACGTCGCATGCGTCTACGGACTGGAAGCGCGTGCCGGTCACCAACGATGGCGCTACACCAGCGAGCAAGGGAAAGGGACGTGCGTCAGGCGTGCCAGAGGTGCCCGATGTGATGGTCCACCGACGAGCCACCAAGACGAGCGAGAGCGTGTATCGAGCCGTCCTGGAGGTGCCTATAGGCGATGAGCCCGTCTCGCTGGAGATGTGGAAATCCGTCCTTGTTACGCCGGAGCTGCGGAAAGAGTGGGACCCGGCGGTAGAGAGCGCGCAGCTGTTGGAGATGTTCGACCAGGCGACGCGGATCTCGAAGGTCAACTTCAGGCTTGGATGGCCAGCCAAGTGAGTAAGCGATGCTAGTCTCATTCGACTCATTTCCGAACGAGTGCGCGGATAGCCCCCGAGACGCGGTCACCATATCGCGCACGTTCAACGACGCCACCACATTGATCGACATCTCGACCTCGTTGCCTCGCTCTCCTGACGAGCCGACATATCTGCGGCCCTCTCCACCATATGTGCGCTCTGATGTTGCATGTAAGTGAACCACCAATTTCGGCCGTTTTGCCGCTCAAGCCGTTTGGCTAGTGTTTGCATGGTGCATACAGCGCATACAGCCACAGCCCAAGGACCCATCCTCAAGATCCAGTCCTCCGTTGCCAAAGCTACGCATCACTTGCTTCTGGCAGCACAACTTCCGTCTACTTTGGAACCTCGGCTCGGGCTCGAGTCTCGGGCAACAGCTCGGTGCTATGACCGTCGGATTGTACAAGACAGTCCAACAGCGGGGTGCGCGCGTCCCCCTCCTGACCGGATACGGGAACGGCGTCTCCATCGAGCGCGTTCGGTTCGCCATTGACAGAGAGGCACTTACCGTCGACTACTCAATCGTGCCTGAGGACGAAGATCACCCACAACCGGCGGAACACAGCTTGGAGGAGCTGCACACCATACGCGAGATCCGCAGATTGACGCGTTCGGTGGAGTTCTCGCTGCCTGCTGCGCAGGGCTGGGACGTCCAGCTGTCAACCAAGGGCTCGTCTGAGGAGGTATCGCTGCTGCCCTGGACGGCGCATGCCACGCGGCCCTCATCTTCGTCCCAGAGTGCGGAGCCCGGAGTCGTCGACCAACCCAAATTCGTGTTCACCGTCAAACATGCGCCTTTGCCAAATGACCACTCAGTTCTGAAAGTCCGAGTCGTCATCGAGCTCTCGGGGCCTTCCAGCGGATTGCGTCTAAACGGAATACCGCAACCCATCGAGGACCTTGAGGCGCGTGATCCCTCTTCTTTCTTCATCTCGCAGTCGATGTTCCAAGATGCGTCGAGTACCGCCGAGAAGAGCTTCCAGACGCAGTCTTCTGTGGCTACTACAGCGACGAGTACGTCTAGAGCATCTACTATCAACGGAGAGCGCCCGCCCATCGCCAGAACTCTGACGGAGCGGTCGGCGGTCGCGGAGAAGTCAATATTGTCCCGTGTGAAGCGGAATTACATCTACTTCTCCTCTCTGCTGCAAGAGCCAGAAGCGAAATGGAAGCAGAGTCAGTACGCACAAAGCTGTTTCTCCTGCTTGCTGCTGACAACCCCCCTAGCTGTGGAATCGCGCGGGGTGTCAGTCTCACAGTTGGATTCGATCGATCCAACACTGGTGGTCTACAGGGCAGAGGCAACGTTCGTTGGCATCGGTCTCTGGGATCTCTATGCTGCCATCACCACACCGGGTGCGAGAGCGTATTGGGACAAGCTCTATGATGACGCCGTGCTATTGGAGGATGTGAACGAGCTGACGGAGCTCTGGCACTTTAAGACCAAGCCGGCGTGGCCCGTCAAGTGAGTACTTCGAGATAACTTGTGTACTGCAGCTGAATGATGCATGGTAGCGGACGCGACATGGTCGTCCTCAAGACCGTCTATAAATCACCGACAACTATTCATGTGTTTGCCTTCTCCGCTGATGACCCAAACCTGTTCCCGCAGATACCACCTGCAGACCCAAACGTCATCCGGACACAGGTCGACCTGCAGGGCTGGGCAATCGAGGCGTTGTCTCCAAACACGGTCCTGGTCACCTTGTTGGAACAATCAGATCCCAAGGGGTGGTCGAACAAGGGCTCGATTCCGCAACAGATGATCACCGCTGTCGCAGGCATCGGCGAGTTCGCCATCAAGTGCGGAGGCCCGCCGATCGTCACCCGGTTGGAAGGCGCGAAGGCGAATCAGCTTCGATACGACCATGAGCGCGGCAACTTCCGCGTCGAGTACGAGGGCTGCGCAAAGCGACGGGTTTCTAGCGACGCGGAGGGAGGACGAGGGGCTGGTTCGCCCTCATTACCGGTCATCGAGTGCGAGATCCGTTGCGACCTGGACACCTGGGCGTCTTCTCTCGATATCGTCGTCGATCCACCACCACAGTCCATCGCCGCTCTCCGTCGCCATCGCTTCTCCGCTGGAGGCGGCGGTCTCTGGCTTACCATCACTCATGATGCTGTGTTCTCGGAGCAGGAGCGCCTTCAGGCCATCGTCCGCAGGGGACCGATGAGTGCGCCGAAGGAGAAGGGTCTGGTCATGGTCAACGGCGTCAAGGTCGACGTCGATGTCGAAGAGATGCCGGAGCGTGAGATGAAGAACCTCACGAAGCAGAAGCGGGTCAAGCCTGCGCGTGTGCCGCTCGACCAGCCCCCTGTTCTCGGCGTCATCCGCAGACGCAAGGCGGAGTGGGATGCGGACAAGGATCCTCAGAGTGCGGACGATGACAGTAATAAGGCGTCTTCGCCTGCTGCTTCGACGACGTCATTTGTCACCACGCCTCCCTCCTTTGCAACTTCGTTCTCGAAGTTCTTCACCTACGCTGTCGAGCAGGCTACCACCACTACGCAGCAGGCCGTCGCTGCAATATCCCCTGCGATCGCTGGTGGCGAAGACGCCATGCCGTCATCCTCGAAGCCGCCCATGCAGTACGCCCTCGAAGCGCTTGCCTTCGTCCAAGACCTCCACTCCCAAAGCACCGGCGATGGGTGGACCGTCGTCAGTGAGAAGGACTTCCCCGTACACCGGAGAGTATACCCTGAGATCTCGTCCGTTATCCCCGTGCACAAGGGCGAGAAGGTCGTTGAGGGCGTGGCGGCGGAGGAGATCGCGTCCGTCCTGAAGAGCTACGACTGCAGGAAGCAATGGGACTCGAGGTTCGATAGCGTGAGCGTGCTTGAGGCGTACGGCGCCGACGCGCACACCGCCTTCGTCGTCATGAAGGGTGGCTTCCCATTCCGTGACCGCGGATTCTACCTCTCTTCGCTCATGGCGCGGGAAACGGTGTCCCCGCCCATGTCGCGGAGGGGTACCACGGAGGCCGAGCAGTCGTCGAGCGAGAACCGTGCAGCCATCTTCTACGTTTCCGCCTCCTTCTCCCCAGAATCCGTCAACCATTTCTCAACCGCCAAGTACAACGCGTACTCGCTCCCTGTGGGCCGCGTATATCTCGATGCCTGGATACTCGAAACGCTGGATCCATACTCTGCGGAGAAGTATGCCATACCCTCCACCCGTTGTACTCGAGTGGTCGCCGTCGATTACGCAGGGTCCATCCCGGCCGCCGTCAACTCGATGATCAACGGGATGCTCCCGAAGTCCATCCTGGCAGTCGAGAGCTACCTCAAGAACCTCTCGCCTTCTCCACTGATGCGCTTGCCAGCGGCTGGCTTCATGCTGGCCCCTCCACCAGAAGACAAGCTCAGGACGCCACAGGCCGGTTGGACACTTCGCAAGAAGGACGCAAGTCGCACCTTCGTCACCGCCGCCTTCGTTCCGTCAAACAAAGTCTACTCTAGTCTGATGGTTCTCAACGGCTCTGCGAGTCTCTCGCCAGCAGCGGGGAATGACAGGACCCCAAGGCCAAGCCGCATCCTGCCCAGCTCCAACTCCGTTTCAGGTGCCGCGGAATCCGAACCATCCCCGACTTCCGACCCGCAGAGCGACAACTCGGAGCCTAGCGCATCGGAACGTCGGATTCGGGCCGCACGCTCGCGCTCTCCTCGTGCGCGTGATCTGACCGGACGGTCCTCGACGATGTTCACGCCTCGGGGTGAAGTGCGGCATCCGGTGGATCTACTGGTCTCTGAGCTTATTGTCGACTCGAAACTCTACCCTGGCGGCTACGAGGTCATCTTGCGGTCGCGCGTCGTGAAAGGCGGCAAGTCGCAGCTTCCTCTTCCCGCCTCCGCCGCCGCACAGGCCGAATCGAGCGGTGTACCAGCTGACGGCGAAAACGTGCTGCCTCTCGCATGTGGAGCGTATACACTGCCGCCGTCCCCGTTACACTCTGCGGGTCTAAATGCGGACCGACCACCGCGGCATCTGCTCCGATTCACGCTCCCGACTGCGCAGTACCAGATGTCTACCATCGTCGACCCGCTGACGGGCGAGACACGGAGTGCGCCGCCCAAGCCACAGTGGCTCCTGGATCTCGAGGAGGGCCGAGCGATCATCGACGTCCGGGTACAGCCAACCGCCGCAGCAACAGGGAGCACCGCGACCGCGCCCGGGAAGACGGCCGCGGTGGCGGTGAACGGAGTGCCCGTGGCTGTGATGAGCGAGAAGGAATCGCTGACGGCGCTCGGGCGGGACGAGCTGCTGGACAGTCGGGCGAGCAAGACGGACGTCCTCGCGCGGTACGTGCACGTTCTGCCCTGCTGGTGTCCTCGATGTGTCCTGCTCGCGCTTGCGCTGACGCGTGTGTTGTCTTAATTTGGGATGTGCAGGTCGGTTTCCGCGGAGGAGCAGGTGCCGGCGGGGCTGCAGGTCCCTCTGGCTGTGGCCCAGCACCTTCTGGAAGCGGCCGCGAAAACTTCCGAGCCATCCGACTCGCCAGAACCGCAGGAGAAGGAGAGCACGCCTGCGCCATGCGAGAGCGCAGAAGACGCGGGTGAGAAGAGCGTGAGTAATTGAAGTTTTGACTCTGGGCCGTGCGCCATCTGTCAAAGTGCCGCTGGCTGACGTGTTGCGTGCGCCCTGCGCCCTTTTGGCCGATCCATGGTGTCAAACACTTGCGTGCTATGTCCTTATGCAGCAGACGTCGCCGGTACCGTCGCCTGCGGAAGCCCATCCGCCAGAAGGCGCGGCGAACGGGCTAATGCGCTTCCTGAACAGCTATCATCTGCCATTCAGCCCGTCACGGCGATCAAGTGCGCTGCTCAGCCCGACAAGTCCTGAAGGCTCGACGCGGTCACCGCTGAGTGCAGGTGCACCGAAGGAGGGTGGTGCTGCGAGCTCGAAGCCGGAGAATAACGGGGTGGCGGGTGCGGTGCTGACGCGGACGGCGACACGAGGAGGGGCGACATATCCGCTGTCGACCGTGCTCATAGTGGCGCTTATCGCGTTCTTGGTGGGGTCGTTGCTACGCTCGCTGGTGTCGCCGGCGGACTTTATCTACGTGGTGACGGACGAGAAGGAGCTTGGGAGCGTGAGCGCGGGGTGGCGGGAGATGAGGCGGCTGCTGGAGTTCAAGTATGTGCTGGGCGGGTGGGATTTCCAGATCGCAGCAGTGCGGCGACACTAGTGCTGGTGGTTGTAGTATTGGACGTTGTGCATACTGTAGTGCTAATGCTAATGGGTGTACATGTGTTGTAGAGTCTGAGTCTGAGGCGGGGAGGAGGGCGTGGGACGAGTTCCGCTGGTTGCCGGCGCTGAGTTTGTTTGTGGGGGATGTGACCCGCCCGATTCCCATCGGGACGACCTTGCGTCTTCGGCCTCTGCGCACGCCCTACGACTCGAGCTCCCTTCTTCCTCTCTCTCAGCTCCCTCCCTCAGCCCCTCTGCTCCCGCCCTCCCCGCTCCCCGCTCCCCACGCCCCCCTCCTCCTCGCCATCGCCCACGTCGTCCTCGCCATCGCACACAGCTACGCCGACGACGATCTCGGCTCGCTTCTTGTACTCTGTATCATCTGTACCAACACAACACCAATCATCCTCGGCCACTCGCCCTCCCGTCTGCTCTATCTATCCTCGCTCGCAATCTCCCCCCTCCGTCGCCCCCATATCCGCTCCCTGCCTATCGCTCTGCTGCGGAAGGTCTGTCCAGCTCTCTCCTCGCCCCCCTCGCCCTCACGCAAGCCCCGCTCACCCCCCGGGCGCCACCTCAGTCTCGATCCACCTGAGACGCCTCCGCCATGGCCTCCGATGGCGCGAATGCCTCGTCAAACAGCACAACCAACAACTCCCCGCCCTCAGAACACGCCGCCTTACACTGGGAGGGTGACAGGATGTCCGTACTCGTGCGTCTCGCCCTGTCCATCGCTCACCTCGCTCCCCTCCTAGGTTCAATATCTACATATACGACTATTGCGTAAAGCGTGGCTTCCACAAGACCGCGTCAGAGCTCATGGTCGAGGCTCAGATCCCGCCCCAATCTCAGCCCCCGATAAATGCCAAGCAGGGTCTGCTCTTCGAGTGAGTGTCCGCCGATGTGGCATCCTGTCCCTGCTGCTCAGCTCGTCTGTCAGGTGGTGGAGCGTCTTCTGGGTGCTGTTCACAGCGAAGAGTAGTGGGTCGGGGCCGGAGGATGCGTTGCTGTACACACAGGTGCGTTGTATGTGCTATCTCCCCACCGGCCGACGAGACGATGTCTGCGATAGCACCTGGCATCGGCCCAAAACGCCGCGCAAAAGAACAACAGAGCCGCCCCCGCGCAAGCTCGGTACGCGAATGGAGCACGGCCAGCCCCGCAGAACGGCCCGCCGAACGGCGTCGGCCCACAAGGGCCACAGCAGCCACCCGCGAACATGCCCAACGGCGCACCGAGCGCTGTCCCTTTCCCCGGCAACATGCCGCAAGCGAACGGCGTACCAGGGACGTCCGCAGGTCCTCCGGGTGGCGGTGCCCCTCCACAGGCGGCGAATCTACCTCAGCTCGGTCATGGCCAGCGTCAGGTGCAACCGCAACGCGGCATGAACGGCGCACAGTTCCAGTCACCAACGATGGCGCACTCGCCTCCGCATCCGCAAGGCGGGCCCCAGCAAGGGAATGCGGTCGGCGGTATGGGCCCTGTGGGCACTAACCCGCCGCTGACGCAGATAACCCGAGGAAACATGCCCCCGCCCAATGGACCCCCTGGCCCGATGGGAAACCCGCAACACACACCCCAACCCGCCTACTCACAGTTGGGCCGATCGCCGAGCAATCCCGGATCACCAGGCACGGCCATGACCGCACGGAGTCCGTCCATGTCGCAGCGGCAGACGGTCGAGATGCTGAACGGGGAGATCAACCGCATACCGCCGCCCCTCCTCCAGAAGCTCAAGCAGGATATGGGACTGGGAGAGAAGGATGTGGCCGCGTTCACGGTCGAAGAGAGGGTTCGTGCGCTTCCTGCCGTGTCTCTTCTTGCTTCTTCTCGTTCGGCTGCGCTGACGTCGCCGCGGTGCCCGTGCAGCAACAACTCGTGAACCAATTCCGACGCCTGAACACGATGAAGCCGCTGAACATGCCCGGGCCCAGCGCAGGGCCCTCTGGCCAGCCCATGCCCAGCCCGATGCAGCACCCGGCGGGCCTCCGGACACCGCAGATGCCGCCCAACGCCCAGCAGCAGGGCCAGCCGCCGCTCCAGCCGCAACAAGGGCAGAACCCGCAACAGCGCGGTGCGAAGCGGAACAGCACGTCTCCCGGGCAGGAGGTGAGCGGATCGGGCGCTCTTGTTTCCTGCATGGCATCTTCTCAGACGCGCACCGCTTCTCAGCCCGAACAATTGCCGAGGAACGACTCTTCCCCGCCAGACCGCAAGCGCGTACGTCGATCGCCCGCCGGTGAGCAGGCGCAGCAACAACAACAGCAGCAGCAGCAGCAGCAACAACAGCAACAGCAGCAGCAACAACAACAGCAGCAGCAACAGCAGCAGCAGCAGCAGCAACAACAACAGCAGCCACCGATGACGCCCATGTACCCACCATCGCAGCCCGGCGCGCCTCCCATGCAGCCCCACATGCAGCCGAACCCGAACGGGATGATGCGCAACCCAGCGATGCAGATGCAGCCGTTCCCGTCTGCACCGATGGGGGGCATGAGCAACCCGATGATGGGCGGACACCCGATGGGCACGCCGCAGATGAGCCCCATGAACCCGGCGATGAACCCGCCCATGATGGGCGGCCCGCCGCCGCAAGGCGGGCCCATGACCAACGCGCAGATTCATCAGGTATGTGGCACCGCCCCCAGCTCGCTTCCCTTCTCGTCCTTGTTCTCGTCTCGCCGCCGCTCCGAGTCGCGATCTGATCTGATGTGGGTTCCGCCGCGCGACAGTACCGCCAGCAGATGACTGCGCTGCACAAGCCGCCACACATGCAGCCGCAGATGCACCCCGCGGGCAACGTCGCGTCGCCATCTGCGTCCGGCGCGCAGGCGCACGGCGACGGCTCGGACCAGCAGCGCCAGGGCATGCAGTACATGCCCGGCGGCGTGCCACCAGGCGGGCGCCCAGGCCAGAACAAACCCATGGGCGGCATGCTCCCCCCACCTTCTCCAGCCATCAACAACAAGCAGCCCGGCGGCCCGCAGAAACCAGACGGCACCGACGGTGCGCCAAACGGACACGTCGACAGGTCGCCACAGAACGCGGCAGCCGGCATCGGTGGGCAGCAGCAGCAGCAGCAGCCCGCGCAGGCGCACACCCCGCAGCAGAGCGGGCCCGCGCCAGCAGGGACGCCCGCGCCCCCGACGCCGACCGCGCCGAACATGCCCGCGGCGTCGCCCTCTGCGATCCTGGGCGCGTCGACGCCGTCGATGAACCACCCGCCGCCACCGCCACCGCCGGCGCCGACGGACGGGCTCGACGCGTCCGCATTCGACTTCGGGCAGGGCTTGGGCGAGTTCGACGGGAACCTGGACCCGTCGATCTTTGGCTCCGACACGAGTCTGAACTTCGAGCGCGACTTCGCGGCGTGGTTCGACCCGGAGAACGCGGCTGGGCCGTGACGCTCGGCGCGGTAACGCGCGGGCGTCGACGACGGCAGCGGCAGCGGCACCAGCAGCAGCAGTAGCGGCGTCCGGGCTCGAAGCTTGGCCACTGGCAGTCGGAGATCGGCGGTTGGCACTCGTCGGCGGTTTGTGTGTTTCGGGGACCGCACCCTTTGCTTCGGAGGACACTTTCAGGTTGGGTTCGTCTGCGTTGTTTGTTTCATTGATACCTGGCCATATCCCCATCCCACCCGATCAGATTCCCCTACCCCTACCCCTATCCCCCATCTCCATCTCCATCCCGCACGAACATCTTACCCCACCAAACGTATACCTGGATGATCCTATTTATGCCAAAACGCGCGCGCTCGCAGTGGCGCCGCCGCTCCCGAATCACCCACTACCAGCCGTCGAGATCATCCAGTCTGCCCTTCCCCCGTAGACTTCTTCACCCTTCGCCTTCGCCATTGCGCTCGCCGCTTGGCCGGTTCGCCTTCGCCTCTGCCTCTGCCTTGCCCTCCCTCGCCGTTGTCTCTGCTCGTGTCTGTAGCGCTGCTGCCCGATTCCCCGTTGCGGCCCTCGCGGCCCATGTACCCCTATTCCCACCGCCCCACCCCCATCCCGCTCTCCAGCAGTACGCGAGCGAGCGTACCCTGGTTGCGAGCGCAGCTACACTCCCACCCTTCCCCTTCCCAGCCCCTCTTCCGTCCGCACACCCCCACCACCGCCCCCTTCTATTATGTTCGCTGTCGAGTTTGTTGTTACCCTACGTCCGCCGTCCGCCGTGTTTTCCTGGCTGATTGATTCATCACTTGCCCGCCCTCTCCCACTCTCCCCGCCACATCTCTCTCTTATACTCTGTCTCACTCTCGCGATCGCCCTCTCACGTCCGCCGCCGTTGTCTCATATATAGTCGTGTATATTGTGTGTGCGCTCAATTGTTTCTCCTCTCGAGCTTCTTTGCCCGTTCGACGTTTGTGTGTTCACTGTTCCGTGCTTGGTACCCGGTTACAACGTCCCTCCGCGTTCTCGTGTCGCGGTGGTTGGTCAACGTTTTCCTGGGCCTCGTGTGTCTCCGGATGCTGGATGGAATTACATTGTTCTGCTGCTCTCTTCGTACTCCTTCGTTGGAGGTGTTCTCCACCTCGGAAGGTATTCGGGATCTCAGTCTCAGGCTACCCATCGACTCGACATGCATGATCGGTACCGCAGAGAGTAGCGGTGGTGGCGCGCAGTGAGCACACAAGGTTCGGTGGCGCTCGATCGAGTCCGCGACATGTCGCATTTGCTTCCGCGAAGCTTGCATACAGTAATAGAAAGCCGTTCAGTTCATAGCGGCAGAACTAATCGCTCTCTTCGCAATCGGAATCCAGGACGGACAGTTTGCGGGGTATCACAACTCATACTCTCGTCCGGGTATATATACAGGGCGCAGCGTACTGCTTGTACAGGTCAGAAAGGCTTGGACAAAAATGCACCGAGTGTTCGCCCTCGCAACGCGGAAGACTCGGCCTCGGTGCGCGGAGAAGGACACAGGAAGGTCTAAGCAACAGCCAGCTTCGGAAAGTCAATCTTGTCCATGTCCTCCATCCCCTGCGCGGCAGGCTGCGGTCGTACCGGCACCGTGAACCACACCGCCCGCTTGCCCGGGCGCGTCAGCATGCACGTCTGGCCGTCGCGGAGGATGAACTTCTCCTCCCCGGGGAGGATGTCCTCCTGCCTGATCCCGTGCGCGCGCTCGATGCTCCTGAGCTTCCCGCTCGCGGGCATCCCGAGCCACGGCGTCTCGGGGTTCGGGATGTTCCAGAGCTCGAACTCGAACGGGCTGTTCACCGCCTTGCCTGTGGCGGTCTCGACGAAGTCCATGCAGTATTCGGCGGTGAGGACGGCCCCGGGATAGAGCCGGATCGAGTAGGCAGAGTCGGGGATGGGGCGGATGTAGACGAGCTTGTCGCCTGGACGGGGTTTCTTCTACGTGCATGCGCGAGTGGCCAGTCAGCACTAGCTCGCACGCATAGAGAGAGAGAGAGAACGAATTCTACGACTGACTCCCGTGGCCTCCATGCGAGTGTTCAGTACCCGCAACAAGTTGTCGTCGGCGTTCGGATTGTTCCCCTTCTCGCGCGCGTACGTCTCGTCCAGCCACGCATAGATTTCCTTTTGAGTGCCTTTCCGAAGCGGTCTCGACGCCAGTTGCAAGATATCCCAGTCGTTCCGCGGCGTGAAATCCGGATAGCGTTCGCGGATGTTATCCAGACAGATATCGCGGAAGGGTATCGCGGCACTGCTTGGGGAATGCGTCATAGACGGGGCATCGCTGGGCGACGTGCCGGGATTCGAAAACGTAGGGAGCGCGGAGGCTTGAGAGAGGCCTCCGCGACTTGGCTTCCGAGCGTATGGCAGCTTGGTTTGTGTTCTCTAGAAGTTACACCAGAATTCCGATGAGTTTGGGCAATCTATGCAGTGCGAACGTACTCGCCTCTCGCTTGACTTGATCCTTCATAGTGAACTCTTGACAAGATGCACCGGCCGGCGCAGAACTCCAAGGACTCGGAGGCACTCCCGGTTTGAGTGAGTGAGTTGCAAATATTGACTCCTGAGGCCTGAATTCCGACGCGGGCACGGTGAGCGCTCCGTGTAGCCACGCCCTGCACAGCCGTGCGTGACCCACCGACCAAAGGGACAGCTGCTAGCATGTCGACTTCTCGAATACTGCGGAAATGAAACCGGTGGCCGCCGTAGTAGCAGGTTCGAAGCTGGTGGGCATACAGCAACGATGGCATGAAAAGGGCGTCAGACAATATCAGTAAAGGGTATCGAGTAGGCGATTATGCCACATGGTATATACAGACATGGTGGTACAAAGATGCAGAGCAATATGAACGGACCCTACGACGCGTGCAAGTTGGGGCCACAGGCATAGAGCCTACGGCATGGTGACCTTGGGAAACTCGAGCACGTCCACCTCTTCCTCCGGGAGCCCAGTCTGCATCAGCGGCCGCACGGGCACCGTGAAGCGGACGGCGCGTTTGCCCGGACGAAGCAACATGCACGTCTGCCCGTCGCGCAGCACGAACTTCTCCTTCCCGGGCGGGATGTCCTCCAGCTTCATGCGATGCGCACGCTCGATGGTCCCGAGCTTCATCGTCATCCCCGCCGTGAGCCACGGCGTCTCGGGGTTTGGCACACTCCACAGCTCGTACTCGAATGGTGAGTTCACGGGCTGGCCAGTGGCGGTCTCGACGAAATCCATGCAATACTCGGCGGCGTCGTGTGCCCCGGGGAAGAGCCGAATGGAGTAGTTGGAGTCGGGGATGGGACGGCTATAGACCATTTTATCGCCGGGGACAGGCTTCCTCTGTGAGTACACGTCAGCGAAGCGCGTACGGGGTATGTGCAAGACAGTGCCAGAAAGAGTTTACACACCCCCGTCAATGCCACCGGGGTATCCAGCATTCTTTGCACGCATGCGTCGACGTCCGGGTTATAAGACATTTCTTTTGCGTACATTTCGTCGAGCCACGCGTATATTTCTTCTGGCGTGCCCTCGTGTCGTGAGGTTCCCAGGTGCATGATTTCCCAGTCGGTCCTGGGCTCGATGCCGGGAAAGTTGATATAGATTTGTTCGAGGAGTGTCTCGCGGAGGGGCCGAGGACGTGTGCATTGCAGAAGATCGGACGGGGGAATAGGCAGTCGTGAAGGATTGGACTGTGACGTGTTGCCAAACGCGAGTGGTGCAACTGCTGCAGTAGGGGTCTCTGTTCGTGCTTTGGGCCGTTGGTTACTCGCATAAGGCTTCCGAGCCTGCAATCTCTGTGGGATAAGTACATACTTAGCTTCGACTCGGAACGTGAGATCATCGTATGCACGAACCTCCGAGCGCCCTTTTTTATGTTTCATGGCGTAGTATCCCGAGGACCGAGATTCATGCTAGCACGATGTGGTCGATAGGCAGAGAGCTGGTGACAAGATATGTCGCTCCCAGCTTGAAATACCTGCTTGTAGTAAGCTTGCACGCCCGGCGGTAGTACTCAAGTGCGAGCCTCGCCTTTTGTGATATCTGTCGGTTCCGGTCAATAAGCTCGTTGTAGAGACTCAAGAGAATATATTCGAGCGTTGAGTACGACGCTACTGCACCTCAATCAGTACTGAAGTACTGAAATACTGCAGAAGGAACCAGTAGACGACGGCAGGAGCCTCGAGACGTGAACGTGAGTCACGGTATGGCAGGAACTCGTGACGTCACGCGACTCGACGCGTCCGGTCGTGGGGTTCTGTGAGTAAGCGCCAGCACCTTGAACACGGAAGCCTGAGGCTCGGACTGTGCATGATGCATAAGGGCTACTTATGTACTGTAATAAAGTTCGGGATCGCCGCCCAGTGGATTTCAGAATTCAGCCTCATCAAACAAAGAATGATCTTGTGGTATATACAGACAGTAGTTGACGAGCTGCGCATACCATTGACCGTCGTGTAGCACCCAAGCGATGAATACCGTGCCAATGCAAGCAGCAAGAGGCACGACTCAGACATGGACACTACGGAACCGCAATCGTCGGGAAGTCGAGCACGTCCACCTCTTCCTCCGGGAGCCCAGTCTGCATCAGCGGCCGCACGGGCACCGTAAAGCGCACGGCGCGTTTGCCCGGCCGTAGCAGCATGCACGTTTGGCCGTCGCGCAGCACGAACTTCTCCTCCCCGGGCAGGATGTCCTCCAGCTTCAAGCGATGTGCACGCTCGATGCTCCTCAGCTGCATCGTCATCCCTGCCGTAAGCCACGGCGTGTCGGGATTCGGCACGCTCCACAGCTCGTACTCGAACGGCGAGTTGACCGGCTGGCCGGTCGCGGTCTCGACAAAGTCCATGCAGTACTCAGCCGCGTCTTGTGCCCCAGGAAAGAGCCGGATGGAGTACTTGGAGTCGGGGATGGGACGGGTGTAGACGAGCTTATCGCCTGGGACAGGCTTCCTCTGTAGGCACCAGTGCACGTCAGCGAACTACGTAAAATGTGTGCGCAAGGCGGAGGGATACATACCCCTGTCAACGCCGCCGGGGTATCCAGCATTCGTTGCACGCATGCATCGTCGAGATACTTAATTTGAGACCTCTCCTTCGCGTAAGTCTCCTCGAGCCACGCGTACACTTCCTCTGGCGTGCCCTTGTACCGTGTGGTTCCCAGCTGCATGATCTCCCAGTCGGTCCTCGGCTGAATTCCCGGATAGTTGACGTATATTTGTTCGAGGAGCGACTCGCGGAGGGGTCGGGGACGTGTGCATTGGAGGAGATCGGATGGCGGGATGGGCAGCCGCGAGGAGTCGGACGACGGCATGCTGGTAGATGCAGGTGCTAGTGCGACTGCTGGGGTAGTCTGAGTATGTTTCTTGGGCCGTTGCTTACTCTCATACGGCTCCTGAGCCTTTACTCTCTGTGATGCAAGTATCAGTATATCTGTCCGCTGAACGTGACAGTATCAAGTGCACGGACCTCGGAGCGCCCTTTCTTACTTTTCATGACGCCAGACTAGAGGCGCAAGGAAGTACTGCTAGGAGAGCGAGGTAGTGACAAGTTGTTGTGGGCTTGCAGGGGCGGGAAGTGACTAGTGAGTTCTAACACCAACCAAAGCGAGATCTACCCCTTTCACTTAGTAGTATTGAACTTGAGGAGAGTACGGATGGAGTGTGAAACGTCTCGACGAGTGCCCAAGTTACCGGTCAACGTCACGGTCCGAGTCCCGGCCAGACACGTACAACAGGCGCTCGTGACGGCACGCGAGTCGACGCGTCGGGATGGGGTTATGTACAGTAAGCGCCAGTCTGAATCTCCAACGTCGTGCAGTACTCAGTACTCAGTGCTGAGGCGACCCATCGAGCCGCGACATGTCGTCGCACTTGCTTCCGCGAAGCTCCCCTACCGGTTGCATCTTGAGCTTGAGCGCGGAATGAACGCTTGCGCTTGGAGGCCATGACGGCATATGAAGCTTTGAAGGCTTGGACGTCAAGACTCGTGATCGCCGCCCAGCAGGCAGCAGCCTCAATAAAGGGTATCGAGCAGGCACTGTTGTTGCGGGGTATGTACAAGCAAAGCTTCGCGAGAGAGAGACAAAGGATCGAAGCACCATCATGAAACGCGTGCCCTCATGGAGGGGCGAAGCCGACTCGGACACTACACTGCAATCTGGGGAAAGTCGAGCACATGGACAACGTCCTCCGGTTGCCCAATCTGAGGTTGTGGACGCACAGGTACGGTGAAGCGGACGAGGCATTTTCCCGGACGAATCAACATGCACGTCTGGCCGTCGCGGAGGATGAACTTCTCTTCTCCAGGCAAGATGTCCTCCAGCTTCATGCGACGTGCACGCTCGATGCTTCTGAGCTGCATCGTCATTGACGCCGTGAGCCACGGCGTATCGGGGTTCGGGACGCTCCAGAGCTCGAACTCGAAGGGAGAGTTAACGGGGTGGCCGGTGGCGGTCTCGACGAAGTCCATGCAGTACTCAGCGGCATCAAGAGCCCCGGGGAAAAGCCGTATGGAATACTCGGAGTCAGGGATGGGACGGGTATAGACCAGCTTGTCGTCCGGACGGGGTTTCCTCTGCGTGTGAGAGTAAGCAAGGTGCTCAACGAGGCTGAAATCCGGGACAACTGCACACGTACACCCGTCACGGAGACTTTCGCGTCCAGCAGCTCCGCCACGCATTCGTCGACCTCGCTGTTGCTCTCCTTTTCCTCCGCGTACGTCTTGTCGAGCCATGCGTACAATTCTGCAGGGGTCCCTGGGCGCCGGGTAGACCCAAGCTGCACTATATCCCAGTCGTTCCTGGGCTGGATCCCTGGATAGTTGATGTGGATCTGTTCTAGGAATGTCTCGCGGAGGGGCCGTGGGAGCGAGCTTTCCGAGAGATTAGCAGGCGGCTTCGGTGTGCGCGAGGTGCTGGAAGGTTGCACGCTGATGATAGACGTGTCCGTGGGCGGAACAGCAGGTACAGCAGGCGCCTGAACATGTCTCTTGTTGCGCCTGTCGCTCGACTCGTAGGGCTGCAGCGCCTTGGAGTTCTACGGCGGGTTGTGCATCAGTTAGGCCATTGAGCGAGACGTTGTCGCCTGGAACCCACCTTTCGGGTTGACTTGGTTTTCATAGGACTAGAGGGAGCAGCAAAGAAGTACAGCGAAGCTAGAACTAGTCGCGTTGGCAGACTCGGACTCGGAAACGCCAGCCTAAGTTATTAGTAGCGATGTGCGGGGAAGAAGTCTTTCTACACGCAGAGTCCTCTTGAATTTTATGTCAGTGACAGCTTGCGACCCGCACCAGCGTGCAGGATCTGAGAGGTGCTGTTCGAATGTCCACCAGTCACTGGTGGTGGACGTGGTTGAAGCTGGGTCTGTATAAGCGCCCAACCTCGCCCACGCGAGTCGTCACGGGTAGTCCGAGTCGCGTCGCGTCGCGTCTGTACTACACACGTTTGTCGTTTACAAATGACTATTTGGCTTCTTGTCCACTTGAGCCACGGAGGAGACACCAGCAATATATATCGCCCTCTCGTGGTTACACATGCATTTCCGAGCAGGCTTCGCCTAGTACGCATTCTCGCGCGAAGGGATGTGAGGCCAGCCGAAGGCGGCGAGAAAGCTCGGGACAGTAACACTACTCCTCTACGGCAAGCTTCGGAAAGTCCAGCTTATCCATATACTGCAGCGCCTCTGGCACAGGCGGAGGCCGAATGGGCACCGTGAACCAAACCGGCCGCTTGCCCGGGCGCGTCAGCAGGCACGTCTGCCCGTCGCGCAGTATGAACTTCTCCTCCCCGGGGAGGACGGCGTCTCCCTTGATCCCGAACACATGCTCGATGCTCCTCAGCTGCCCGACCGCAGGCATCGTCAGCCAGGGCGTCTCGGGGTTCGGGATGTTCCACAGCTCGAACTCGAACGGCTGGTTTACGGGCTGGCCCGTCGCGGTCTCGACGAAGTCCATGCAGTATTCGGCCGTGCCCAGGGCCCCGGGGAAGAGCCGGACGGAGTATGTGCTGTCGGGGATGGGACGCGTGTAGACGAACTTGGTTCCGGGACGTGGCTTTTTCTGCGGACCACGAGTCAGCGAGATGCACTGAGTATGTTGCGACGGTAGGTTAGTGCCGTGATATGCGCGACAGTAACGTACCCCAGTAATCTCCACAAGGGTGTCCAACGTCCTCTTCGCGCCTTGCTCCGGATGAGGCTCCCATGGCAGATGCTGGGCGTATCTCTCATCGAGCCATGCGTAGAGTTCGTCTTGTGTGCCCGTGCGCTTCGGCGTCGTGCCAAGTGTCAGAACGTCGAAGTCGTTGCGAGACCTGAAGTCTGGGTAGTTCTCTCGTATGAATTCCAGACAGGCGTCGCGGAGAGGTGCTCGCCCTGTGCCAGTGGGAGCAGCACTGGGGCCCGCGACGGCAGGGCCAAAGGATGTGCTGGGAGGTACCGGCAGTGCGCTCGACGATGGCGCTTTGTCGGAAGTGGCTAGCGTGCGGTGCACTCGCGACCGTTGATTTCTCTCATACGGGTGTTGTGCCTTCGACTTCTGTGAATGCCAGCGTTTAACGTTGAGTACTATAATCCGGCTCATGACAAGCAACTGCGTGATTTATACACTGTACCTCGCGCACGGACTTACTCTTCATGTTGCAGTGTCGAGAAACGTCACTGTGTGCTGCAGTCAGCAACGAGCCGCACTACGCGTGATGGTCGTCCGAACGTAAAAAGTGCAACGTACTGCCGCGTGACGTCACGCGTCGAGCAGTTAGTAGGCGAGGGCGAGTCAAGCGCCAGACTCGGCAACCTTTGTGTGTGCTTTCCATGTGGACATGCGCTCAAGTGAATCAACTGAATCAGGCTCCTGCGGCCAGCACTATCATGAGGTCGGGCCCGGGGATCCGACGGGTCTAAGTAAGACTGCGACCGTGTCTCGATATCTACTGTACTGGAGTCGAGCTCTGCAGTGGTACCTAGTAGTGAATAGAATCCTGCGGAGTGTGTACCTCCGCGCGCGAGTACGCAGCGCGTGAAAGGTGCAGCGACAGCTGTGCGAAACGCGACAGAGTCCCTGGAGATGAGAGAACAAGCACCGCGAGACGTGCGAGGGCTCAGTCATACTCTTCGGTCTCGAGCTCGAGGAACCCAAGCACGTCCACGCCCTCGAGCCCTGTAGCCATCGTACAAAGGATGCGTCCGAAGAGGTCCTGTCAGGCACATCGGCCGCTCCCCGGCCACACGAGCGTCGCGCAGGACGTACGTCTCCTCAGCGGGGACGATGCTTGCCACTGGCAGCCTGACGCGATGCGCACTGCGCTCGACTCGGACGGTCCTGAGCTGCGCCGTCCTCGGCGCGGAGAGCCACGGCGTGCTGGGTGGGTCCGACGCTCGAAGTCGAACAGAGATTTGACGGCTGGGCGGTCGCGCTCCCGATGAGTGCCATGTAGCAGCAGCCGCGCCTTGTGCCCCTGCGAAGAGTCGGACGGGATACTCAGAGTCTGGATGGAGCGTATGTAGACGAGCTGATCGTCCGGACGGGGTCTTCTCTATGGATGCAAGTCAGCGAGGGGCTCGAGCTTGAGACGTGGAGTCCTGAAGATACTCCGATGCGGCTTCTACATGTCTGACCTGCGGCTGCAAGTGCTCAACTCCATCTTTGCGTTCGCAATTCCTACGCTCACTCGACAAACCGGTAAGGGTATCAAACGGTGATATTATCCGGTGGTATACACCGACATAATTAATATCACCGGATACAATAGGGTACTGTCACCAAGAAATGTGGCAAAGGCTCCGTTACAGACGCTATGCGCCGGCAATCTTCGGAAAGTCGAGCTTGTCCATAGCGTCCAGCGCCTCTGAAGGGGGCTGAGTGCGTATGGGCACCGTGAACCAGACAGGGCGCATGCCAGGACGCGTCAACATGCACGTCTGGCCGTCGCAGAGCACGAACTTCTCCGCCCCGGGCAGGATGTCTTCCTGCTTAATGCCGTGCGCGCGCTCGATGCTCCTGAGCTGCCCCACCACAGGCAGCCCGACCCCGGCCCCGGGCGTCTCCGGGTTGGGAATGTTCCACAGCTCGTACTCGAACGGGCTGTTGGCGGGCTCGCCGGTGGCGCTCTCTACGAAGTCCATGCAGTACTCGGCAGCGTCCAGGGCCCCGGGGAAGAGCCGGACGGAGTACGCGGAGTGGGGGATGGGGCGCGTGTAGACGTACTGGTCGCCGGGCTTGGGCTTCTTCTGTGTCCAGAGGTCAGCGCGTGACTCAGATGCGAAGTTCTACACATTTACCCCGGTCGTCTCCATACGAGTGTCCAGGACCTGCTTCGTGCCTGCATCGATCCGGGGATCGATTTCCAAGCACTGCGCGTGCCACTCGTCTAGCCACGCGTACAGCTCCTTGTGTGTGCCCTTGCGCGGCGGACCCGTGCCCAATTGCAGTATATCCCAGTCGTCCCGCGGTGTAAACCCGGGGTATCGCGTGCGAATCTGCTCTAGGCACGTCTCGCGGAAAGGCACAGCGGTCGAGGAAGGTATAGGAGCGGGTCCCATATTGAAGGTGGCGGGTGACGACTTGGACCGTGGCGCGTCGGATGTATGAGAGGTGCTGGACACAGGAGCTTGAGCTCGAGTCCGGCGTTGCTGGCTTCTGCCATACGGCTGCTTGGCCTTCTGTCTCTGAGGAGACGGGCACGTGTGAGGTTAGTAGATGAACGATACTAAACCCCTACGTACAGGGACTCACCTCACGCCTGGACTCTGCCTTCATGAGGAGCAGAAGTACTACTAGTAGTAATGGTAGAGTACGATGATTGCGAGAGTATGAGCAGGCTAAAGCAGCTCAGCGTCACCGTCAGACTCGTCGGGGCTCGATCGCGCCTGTCACAGCGTTATGCCTATGGGTGACGCGTGACGTCTCGCGACAGGACGCGTCCAGAATAAGCGCCGACCTGTGCTCTTTTGGATCGAATTCCTCTTCGTCTGGCGTCCTCGTCCTCGACAAAGCTCAATATCAGCGTCACGGAGCTGTCCTCCGCTTCCAGCCGTGGACTACACAGCCTCTGAGATGTTGCAAGAAGTGGGATTTAAATATGCTGCTATCCCTCAGGCTTTCACGTTCTTTGTGCGCGACTGCCACGCATCCAGCGGTCTCGCGCTCTCTCCCCAACTTCCAACTTAACTGCTGGTCTCTCGAGTTGTGTACATCATTATATTCCACGGAGTCGAATGCAGGGCCAAGTTGTTTGCTCCGCAAAGGATGCTCTGATACTCCTGCGATGCTTCTGACTACTGGCTAGCCGTAGTGCCTTTGGGGGCGAGAACAATTGGCCCGGAAGCACCTTTCAATGTTCCGTCCCTGTTGTACTATTCTTCTGCCGTGCATCGAGGCCGCCACCTGGCATGTCGGTGTCTTTCGGCTGGTCGTTCATCTCGAACGCGATCTGCGCCCTCCCTCCTTCAACTACCCGCTATATATGGCTCTGCTGCGACTCTTCGTGATCGCCCGATAACGCACACTGGTCTCCTCGAGCTCCCTGTTCGTCCTGCGCGTACGGCCGTCAAGTTCCTCAGAAATTACACGTTCCGCAAGCATAAGCAGTCTCAGAGTGCGATGTCTGCCCACTCGGACGCGTCTCATCGCAACAACTCACACTTCCGCCTCACAGACCTATCCCTAACCCACGGACTCTGGCTATCACCCGAGCTGTACCGCGCAAATGGACCCGCGCCCGCCCTCGCACTCAGCCTTCTCGTCCGCTCCCGCCGTCGGTGCGACTCGGACGCAGCGCCCCACCGCGCCCAGCGTCTACATCGAGCAGGCCAGGAAGAACCACCCCGACGTGGAGCCGCGGAACGATTTCGAGGTCTTCACGCTCGGCGCGTCGACGGCCCCGTCGTTGATGCGTTTCTCGTCCGGATGCGCCCTGAGAAGTACTGTGAAGCACACCAGCCGCTCCCCCGGCCGCACGAACATGCCCGTCTGCCCGTCGCGCAGGAGGTACTTCTCCTCACCGGGGAGGAGGACTTCCAGCCCCATACGATGCGCACTGCGCTCGATGGTCCTGAGCTGCAGCCGACATCGCCGCCGTGAGCCACGGCACATCGGGGTCCGACACTCGAACTCGAACGGAGAGTCGACGGCTGGTCCGTGGCCGTGTCACGGTCGACGAAGCCTATGCAGTACTCCCCTGCACCTAATGTCCTGAGAGAAATTCAATGGAGTACTCAGAGTCGGGAATGGGGCGCGTGTAGACGAGCTCATGGTCCGCGCGGGGTTTCCTCTACGGGATGCATATCAGCGAGGTGCTCGAGCTTGAGATCGCTTGAGAGGTGGAACCCTGAAGATACTCCGCTGCGACTTCCGCATGTCCGACCTGCCATTCCAAGTTCCCAACTCCACCCTCGCGTTCGCGCTTCCTACGCTCACTCGACAAACCGGTAAGGGTATCAAACGGTGATATGATCCGGTGGTATATACCTACATCAATAATATTACCGGATACAATGGCGTACAATTACCAAGAAATGTGACAAAGGCTCCGTTACGGACGCTACTTGGGAAAATCGAGCCTGTCCATAGTGTTCAGCGCCTCGGAGGGCGGTCGAGGGCGTATGGGCACCGTAAACCAGACAGGCCGCATGCCAGGGCGCGTCAACATGCACGTCTGGCCATCGCGGAGCACGAACCTCTCTTCCCCAGGGAGGATGTCCTTTTGCTCGATGCCATGGGCATGTTCGATGCTCCTGAGCTGTCCCACCACAGGAATCCCGAGCCAGGGCGTTTCTGGGTTCGGAATGTTCCACAGCTCGTACTCGAACGGACTGTTGACGGGCTCGCCAGTGGCGGTCGTGACGAAGTCCATGCAGTACTCAGCAGCATCCAGAGCCCCAGGGAAGAGTCGGACGGAATACTCGGAGTTAGGAATGGGACGCGCGTGAACATGTTCGTCGCCAGGCTTGGGTTTCTTCTGTCTCGGAATGTCAGCGTACAACGGCTTGAAGACAACTCTGCGCTAGATACCCCAGTCACTTCCATTCGGGTGTCCAGGAGCTTCGTCGTGGCTTCGTCGATATGAGGGTCGAGTGCCAGATTTTGCGCGTGCCACTCGTCTAGCCATGCGTAGAGCTCCTGGTGTGTGCCTTTGCGTGGCGCGCCCCTGCCCAGTTGCAGGAGATCCCAGTCGTCTCGCGGTTCAAAGCCAGGATATTTCATCCGGATCTGTTCTAAACAGATATCGCGGAGTGGCAAGGCGGCAGAGACAGGGATGGATGCCGGCGCGTTAGCGGTGGCAAGCGACGAATCTGACGGCGGCTTGTCCACTGTCGGGGACACGGCAGGGACAGCAGCTTGAGGACATGAACGGCCTTGCTCATGCGTTGCGTAAGGCTGCGTGGCCCTTGGTTTCTGGGAAGACGAGTTCGTAGCTGGTCTGTAGATGGACAACACTTCTCCCACGAGAACTCACCTCGCGCTTGGTCTTGCTCTTCATGTGGAGCCGTTATGTCGGGTGTTGACGCAAAGCTATGATACACGGCTATGTGGGTCTAGAGGCAATGTACTCAATGACGACACCAAAGGGGCAGGGACTCGGAGGAACGACGGGTGGTGGTGGACGAAAAGCAAACAACATCGCGCTAGAGGCTCGAGCTTGCGTATGAACTTGAGCTTGAGCGCTCAAGCGCTCACGACGTACCAGCATCATTTCGACACCACCTCAGTACTAGTATTGATACGATCCAGCGGCGGAGAGGCAACACAGAAACCCTTTGTATATCAGCGAGGATTTTGTCACAGATGATGATACACGTCTATAGATCGATCTCGAGCTCGAGAAAACAGCAGCAATGGCAGCATATCACGCCGTCGCCCGAGTCCGACGGCTGTGCATGTGCGCAGAAGAACGAACGCCTCTGCGGGGCGCGAAGCGGGAACAGAACAGAACGGAACGGAACGGCAAGTTGCAACAAGCCCTGTAAAAGCGAGCTCGAGCGGTACCTGCGAAGTGCAAAGCAGACACGCAGAAGACTTGGATGCGAAAGTTAACGCGGAAGGCGGAAGGCGAAGAACGGGACGGAAGGTGCTCGCGAGAGACACGTACAGTGAACGGATCCGGAGCCGAACCAAATACCCAAAGTTCGCTAGCAGCGGGATGCCCAGGGCCGCGCCGAGAACACGCGAAGGCGACGGTGCGGATCTGCACGAAGCTGAAGCCGCAGAGACGCGCGCGCGCGTAGGACGCAGCCGAACGCTAGAGAAGGCGCAGAAGCAAGGGGGACGCAGGGAAGCGGAAGTGGAACTTGAAGGTATACAGAGCAGGGAATTGCAGGAGACGGGGGCACGGGGGATGGAGGAGAGGTTAAGGTTGACACGAGGGGAAGGAGAGGTTGGAGAGAAACACGACCGGAACGCATTGGTTGGGTTGCAGGGGCAGAAAGTGATGTGATGTGTGGGGGTTGTATATACGATGCTGCGTACGGACGGACGTGAAGGAGAGGAAGGGAGACGGACGACGGGAGGCGACAGACGAAAGGAGGGACAGCAGTGGGAGGGGTATGCACGGAACGCACTGGGGAATGTGGGCACGGGCACGGGCACTCGAACAGAGACAGACTGGATGCAACGGCAGGGCAGGCGGGACAAAGTGGTACAACTCGGCAGAAAAGGTCCAAGAAACAACACAGAAGCGTCGAACATCATCCTACACACGCACACCGATGATATCTCGGCGCGCACACGCGCGCCGTTTTTTCGCAGAGCCGCGCGGGTCTTCCTCCGCGCCTTCTTCCTCTTCTACTGTACTGCTCTTCCTCTTCTCCGACTCGCTTCCCGGTTCTCGCAGGGACGCACGGACGCGTGGATCAACACCGAAGCGCACCGCGTCAGCTCGACGGCTGCTTCGTCATCGACGGGATCGACAGCATCGGCAGCTGCCCGCGGGACAGCGACCCGATATTCGGCACCTCCTCGCGCCTCGCGCCGTTGCTCATGCTCCCGACGCCGAGCCCCGAGCTCCCAGGGGAGCTCCCGCCAGGCCCGCGCGGAGCAAGGCCGCTCCCGCTGCGCGGGCGCGTCTGCGGCCAGTTCGTCAGCCCGTATCCCAGCGGGGCACTATCGCTGCGCGCGCGGCTGCCCTTCTTGAGCGTCGACGAGCTCGAGGAGGACGAGCCGTCCGCGGTGCCCGGGACGGAGAACGAGGTAGACGAGCCGGGGCCCGTGCGCTGCCGCTTCGCGCCGATGCGGTCCTCAAAGTCCATCGGGCCGGGCGACGGCGGGAGCGGCGTCGCGAGCGCGTTCTCGTACCGCGCGGTGCTCACGCCGTGCATGCCGTGGTGCGGGTGCTGGTGCTGGTGCGGGTGGTGATGCTGGTGCTGGTGCTGGTGCGGGTGCGGGTGCTGCTGGTGCGTGTGCTGGTGGTGCGAGTGCGCGTGGTGCGCGGGCGGGGGCGCGTGCATGCCGCTGCCGTCGTACGACGAGATGTGCTGGTACGAGTGCTGGCGCGAGAGCGTGTGCGGCGTGTGCGTGTGCGTGTGCGCGTGCTGGTGCGCGTGCGACGGGAACTCGGCCGCGGTCGGGCTGGACCCGGGGCTGAGCGAGTGCAGCGAGTGCAGCCCGCTGTTCGGGAGCGAGGAGAGCGACGGGAAGTGCGAGGTGGGCGGCGCGGAGCTCGTCGGGGAGGTCACGTATATGTTCGGGCTCTCGCCGTTATCTAGAATGTCGGTCGGGAACGGCACAGGCACTGGAAGCAGGCGTCCTCATGAGCTCCTGCTCTTCTCGCATCCATGAACGCACAGCGGAAGGAGACGCACCGCTACCAGGGAAGCTCTTGACCACGAAGTCGTACATGACCTTCGTCACGTTCGCGAGCCTTTCTACCTTCCCGCGCTCCTGCTGGAACGCGACCATGAGCCGGCGGTTGTCCTCGCGCATCTGCGAGAGCTGCGCGGCGACCTCGCCGGGCAGCTCGACGCGGTGCTTGAGCGACGGGTCGGGCTCGAGCGCCTTGCGCTTGATCTCCTCGAGCAGATCGGGGCGGCCGCGCAGGAACTTGTGATGCGAGAACTCCCAGGTCTGCACGTCCGCGGAGGTACGCTGAGCGCGGGGCGTCTGCAGGTGCGATGAGCCGACTTCAGCAAGGACGCGATAATCGAGAGGGTGCGGAGACACTTACGCGGTTGATCTTGTGGAACCCGTACATGTTCAGCTGCCTGACGAAGCTCGAGAACTACCGCGACCCCGTCAGTCTCCCGCTCACGCACATCATTCGACAAAACAAAAATGCGGGTACTGACGTTATTGTGCTTGAAATGCGAGCCGAGGATCGTGCGGCTGAACTCGCCGACGTTGGACACGACGAAGCTAGAGGAGAGCGGGGGGAGGGCACGGGTCGGAACGCGGACACAAGACGGCAGGCACGAGCGTTACCTTGTCCCGTGCTCCGTCCAGTTGATGAACTGCGACGACTTCGGGTCGTTGATCATCCTGAGGGCGGGGGTACGTTAGAGATCGGTAAAGAATATCGCCCGTTGAGAAGTTGGTCCATGTTATGGGCGCGATCTAAGAGAATTGTCGAGACTGCGAGGTCCTGCGTGATACCAACCATCGTCTCCCTCACGCGCAATCACTCTCCAGCTCGCGACGTAGCATCTGTCAAGTAAGTCCTCTACGCATACCGAGCAAGTCAAGAAGAGAGCATCCCAGCTCTCCGACGAGCCTCCGCAGCAAGTCAATAACAGATAGACTCTGCGCACGCAGCCGCGATCGAGTGGCCGAATCCCAGGCGCACCACACACCATATGCACCGAACTCCTAGCACGCGTTTACCGCACTGCGACGCAGCCCAACGCAGACCGTGTCCCCTGCGCGGACTGTGCACGACGAAAACCGACAGCGCCGGAGAAGCACCGGGCGCCTACGACGCGCATACGCGGGCGCGTACGCACCGCCGATTGCGCCGTGTCCTAGCGCTGCCAGCGCGGCGACATGGCGGGACGCGCGCGCCATAACGGGGATCGCGCATCGAAGCCCTGTCCCTCCAGATCGGTGGCGCCGCGCGACACTGCAGTCCACAAGAAAAAACCCGAGGCGACCAAATAGACTCGCAGACCGCGGCAGGCCCCAGACGGACAAAGAGACAGACACTCACTGGTACAGCTTCGTCACAAAGTTGTTGGTCCCGAGCGGCTTGTTGAGCACGCCGAGCGACGGGGGCGCACCCGCGCCCGCACCGCCCGCACCCGAGTGGGCCGCGACGCCGGTCGCGACCTGGCCCTCCATGGGCTTCATGTGCTCGTCGCCCTCGCCGCCGCTATTGCTGCCGTCGATGGGGGAGCCGTCGGGGTCCATGCCGCCGTAGGCCATGTCGACCTCGTCGTACATCGCGCTGCCGGGCGCCTCGCCGAGGTCGTACGCGGTCTCCTCGACGGACGTCGCGAGCGGCGCGAGCGTGGTGTAGCTGCGCTTGCGCGGGACGCTCTTCTCCGAGGACGAGGACGAGCGCGAGGACGTGAGCCGCTTCGGCGCGCCGTACGCCCCGTCGGACGCGTAGTGCCCGCCGTCGGGCTCGTAGCGCACCCCGCCGCCGTGGTGATCGGGCGGGGCGAACTGGAAGGGCTGCTGGATGTGCGGGTGGTGGTGCTGCGAGTGGTGGTGGGCGACGAGGCCGGGGCCACCGCCGGGGCCGGCGGAGGGCGAGATGGGGGTGATGGGGGAGACGTGGGAGCTGGCGTGGGTGGAGGGGTGCGGGGAGGGGTTGATGGGGGAGAGGTTGGTCGGGGAAGTGACGGTGAGGGAGGAGAGGTTGAGGGAGAGGGCGGTCTTGTCCGCGACCGCGCCCGGTCTATGGTGGTCGCTGAGGGAGTCGGACATGGAGGACTGGCTGGAGTGCTGGGAGGGATGTTGCTGCTGGTGCTGGTGCTGCTGGTGGAAGTAGGACTGATAGGGCTGCTGCTCGCTCAGCGAGGAGGCGGGCGAGGCGGGGGACGGGAAGGAGGACTGGTTCTGGGGCGGGGGGAGGAGGTGGGCGGGGTTCTGCTGGGACCATTGGCTGGCGGGCTGGGATTGGGACTGGGACTGCTGCTGCTGCTGGGCGTAGGGAGCGTCGGCGGAGGACATGGCGGGGGGAGGATAGTGGGAGGGGGGGCTGTCCATGAGAAGGGTCGGATGGCAATCAGGCGATCAGCATGCAGCCGCGAGCCAGGCGGCAGGCAGGGCAGAGCAGGTGGGTCGCAGGCAGGCAGGCGGGCTGGCAGCTGGCAGAGATGCGCGCGCCGGAGGGGGAGAGCGTGTGCGCGTCGAGGGACATGCGACGGCGGGGTCGCGGACGCTGGCACGGACGGCGAGGAGGGGGGCAGAGACGGCGAGCGGGGTGAGCGGGGGAGGGGGAGGAGGAAGAGGAAGAAGAGGGCAGAAGAGAAGATCTGGAGAGTGAAGAGGGCGCGCCGAGGGAGTGGACACGCCGATACAAATATTATAATCCCCATCTACTCCCATATCTCGATTCTCTTTTGCGGGCGTTTTGCAGAGTTGTATGCGATCAGCCGCGGCTGTAAGTTAGGTTATTCGAACAAGCTCTCCTCCTCTTCCGCCGGCACATCTGCACCAATACATACGAATTGCAAGTACAGCTGATCGCACGTCGTTGCCCAAAACATACCATCCCCGTCCTCGTCCGCCCCTTCGCGGCTGGTTTGGTGGCCGTCCGATGGTGGGTTTGCTCGGTTCTAGCACGGCCCTTCGATGACAGTCCGCCGTACTCGGAAGCCTGCGTCCCCTCTCCCAGTGCATTCTCACACTGGCAGATACCAGAGTTCCCGTACTCTCCCAGCCAGCGCCAGAGCGAGCACGCAGTGACCTACGTACGAACACACGCCCTCCGTCCTCCACCTGATCTCCCCCGCACGGCTCTTCGCATCCCTCTTCCAGCTGCGCCCCGCTGGTACCGGCGTCCTAGCCGCCCTCTCCCACCTCCGACTCCCCTCCGACTTTCTCCCCGGCCGCAGCACCATCATCCACGACAGACATGTCACCCCCCGGGGTCCATCACGCCCTCGCAGCTCACGCCCGTGCCCAATCACCGGCATCCTCAATCTCAATCAACTGATCCAGCCCTCCCACGCCTCGTACTCACCCTCCTCGTCCAAAGCCGTCTCCCGCCGCCGCTTACAGGTGGTCCTCACATCTCTCTATCACGCTCGCCCCTGATGCCGACGCGGACGCGAAGGCGTGCACACGGATTCGAGGGATCTCCAGCCCCGCGCCTAACGCACGCGTTCGCGTTCCTGCGCAGATTCAGTCTCACTCCGAGTCCGAGTCTCCCGCCGTCCGGTCCCATCATCTCTGATCTCGCCCCTTCCGGCGGTCCGTCCACAACAGTCGCCCACGTCGCCTCCCCCTGCCGCATCCTTCGCTTGTGGCGCCACTGGCCAGCAGCGAGGTCTAAGGTCCTCCCGGTCAGCGTCTCGCCCGCACGTCCTGCTCGCACTCGTGTTCTGGCTTGAACGATCACCCCGACGTCCTTCTCAGCTGCAGAGTCTCAGACGACGCGTCTCACTAGATCTTGTGTGAGGACCTCGCGCGACGCGTGCCCTCGAGCGCGTGCGAACATCAGCGCTCGCCTTGTCATGATGTGGCCCTCGCTCCTCGCTCCTCCTCGAGTCGCCCGCGGGATGCGTTCACCAGATGCTTCGATCTTTGACGTCTTGACTCCCGAGCACAGCTGCCCCAGCCTAACTTAGCCTTTTACACGCCTGCCGCCCGCCGCGTCTGTGCACCCGACTCTTCCCATTCCTCCGAGCCCTCGAGTCTGGAGTCTTGGCTCCTCCAACGTCACCGCGGACTTCTGGACGTCTTCCTGCCCGTCTGTCTGCATAGCTGCTTTACAGGATGCAGTATGCCTGCTGCTCGGTCTGGCTACTAGGACCCTCAGGACACCCATCTAGACATCCGCATAACGTATGCGTACAGCACCCACCTAGCGCTGTACGCGGTCTTCTCGCTGGTCACGTACAAGGCCACAGCTCCGGACAGCCTTCAGCTTACTCGAACGGCGAGCCGGCCGGCGCACGGCCGTACAGCTCTCGCCTGTCGCCTCGCCTATCCGAACCCTCCTTCGACTGCCAGTGCCGGCGCAAATGACAGAACGCACCCTCGGACGGATGCCGACGCTGGGCAGTCACGACATACGGCACCCTCTTTCGCCCAGCTGACACCCAAACCCCACCATCCGACGGCGATGTCGCGGCAGGGCGCGTACAGTGTGTATGTGTTATACGGATGCGATGCCCGTGGCCTCCGAGTCCAGCTGTCGGCGACCCCGGCGTCTCTTATCACTATCCACATACCGCGGTGGCGCAAGTACGACCAGCGAGAGAAGACGCTACACGTCCTCTTTGTTTCCTGTAACCCGGACAGCTGGTGTACTCGTCTTTCGCATTGCCCCTCCCCTCTGCCCTCTGCCACATTCCCGCTCCGTCCTAGCTTAGACTGGCGAGGACCGCTCGAGCTGCTATATCCTACTGGACGTTTCCTCGCCTCCGACGCTCGTTCTTTGCTCCTCGCTTCTGCTCCCTCGTCCGCGACTTCGCACCGCCGATCCTCCCCTCCCTTCTTCCGCGCCCGTCCCGCGCCTGCGCTTAGGCTCGCTTGCTACGCCCCTGGGTCCTGGGACCGCGCACGGCCGAATACCCACTAGACCCGAGCTTGAGCTTGAGCTTATCCTCCTGTCCTTGTCCTTGTCCTTGTCCTTGTCCTTGCGCGCGTGCGTGTATCTGGCGGGATTCCTGCGCTTGTGTGCTTGTTCGCGCGTCTGCTCCGTGGGGCGTCACGCGTCTTGCTCGTCTGCTCCGTCTGCCCCGGTTGGCCCTCCGTCTGTTACGCATGGCGTCTAACGTTCAGTGCTCGCTTTCGCTTGCGCACCTGCTCCCGTAACGGAGCGCCCATCTCTCACTCTGACCCACACGCATCTCTCGTGAGTCTCGCGCGCCTGCTCACGCCGGGTCCGCGTATGAACCTCGGTGCGGCGTGCGGCGTTTGCGCGGCGGCTGTGGCTGTTTAAGCTTTCGGGTGCGGCGCGGAACGCGGGACGCTGGACTCGGGTGGGCTGGCTCTTGTGACATCCCGTCGGCTTCGCTGCGCTGCGCTGCACTGGACAGAGCTTGGGGGGCGGAGGATGTCTGGGGCGGCTGGGGCGAGGGCGGAGTGCGGAGTGCCAGCGTACGGATATGCAGATGATGCTGAGGCGGCGGGATCGTGGCGTCCGTCCCGGCGGTACGATCGGGCTATGGCTCAGCTAGGTTGACGCCACGAAGGACATGGCTCCAGCCTCCAGCCAGAAGGGAGCGTATGTTCTTTGGGTGCGAGCGCGCTTGTCGATTGTTTGTGGTGGAAGACTCGTCCCTCTGATCCAACTTGTTCGTGGTGTAGGCATCAGTGGGCGATCTCACGGTATCTGGCCAGCGGTCGCGTGTCGACTCTCCGTGCTCGCAGCTCACAGTGTCTACTCAAGTAGTACTTCCTCATTGCGACAAATGCAAGAACGAACGCCCAATCCGGACTGGGCTCTCAAATCTCAAAACTCGACATACTTGCGCACCCTCGGCGCCCAGCGTCACTCCAATAATGGACTTCCGTTATTCATGATCCGCGCGCGTCCGGCACGACTCCGAGTGGGAGCGATCACGACGCACACGCAGCCGCCGATGCATGCGTCTCTATCGAGCTGCGAACAGGCAGGGATGGCAGGCGTCGCGTCTGTCGCGGACTTATCTCTTCCGATGACAATGACAAGTCTCTGACGCGCTCGCTGTTACAGGTGTGCATCATATGCGTGTGCGTCGACGCTGACCGCTCATCGACGTCGGACGGGGTGGGCGCCGACGTGCTGGGATCACTGTGATCGTAGGACATTGCTTGATCACAGGGCGGTGTACATGTGTAGGGCTTGCTGGTAAGCCTTACCGCTGGTGCTATGTTGCTGCTGAGTATCTCTGAATTAGATCGCAGGAGTGCGCGGGCGGACATGTTGTGCGAATGCGTTATTTACGCAATTACCAAGCTACCTGCGTAGGTACCCGGTAATGGAACATCAGGTGCGTCCTCCATCCTCTCCCCAGGTCCTCTGGGAACATACCGAGACATGGCTACGTACGCCCTCCCGGCCAGTGGCAACCACGGCGGTCCCCAAGACACATCTCGATGTACCAAACACACGCCCGCGTATGGCAACCCGAGCTTCCCCAAGTGCACGGGTCTCGGCCGCCGACGGTCCCGCGCACCCAGTCGGGCAAGTCCAAGACACAGTGGGCCTTCGATGCGCTTTTGCAAGGTTCTAGCTTCTGGCTTTGAGTTTGCCTTTGAGTTTGCGTCCGGGTCCGGGCCCGCGTACATTCCTATAGCCAGCCGTTCTCTCTGGATTCTGGAAGGACACGCGCGCTCCGTCCCTCCGAGTCCGTGGCTTGTTCCGTGCGTGGGTGTCTTAACGGTCTGAATGACCTGAATGGCCCTGGGTCGGGGTGTGCGCCCGTCCGGGGCAGCGTTGTTCCTTCCTTCGCTAAAGCGATACTGTAATGGTAGAACATTCCGCGCATACAGGGCGTGTACGTACGCGTACGAGCAGGACTGCGAAGCCCGAAGCCCGAAGCCAATTCACTCGATGTGCGAAGACGCGCTTTCATTGATTCCCTGCCGGATGCGGCCTAGTGCGCATTTGGGGGAATGAATGCAAGTGGGACTGTATGTATGGTATATGTTCGAGGAGACTGTCAATGAGAGGGGGCCGGGAGGACGGCGCGAAGCCGAGGATGGGGTACCTTCTCCCATCCGCCCTGAGGGTTCGGCGGCGAGACGTTCTGTCGTATTCCGTAGGCGTGCTGATCCTCTCGCCAATATCAAGGCAGCTATCGGCAGTCCAAGTCATATACTGAGGATTTGCATGCACTGATATTGACTACGTCCGAGTTGACGTGACCTACCTCGCCCACTCGCTCGCTTATGAGCTAGCTCGCCCCCACTGCAAATTCCGTGGCATCGGCCACAAGTTGCTTATTCGCGTTGCAGGATGCAAATCACGCACTGTACATACGACGGACCCGCATCGAAGCCCCCCAAGGCGAATTTGACACTGCGTGCGTGGAAATCTGACGGACGCCTAAGACCTTGGTCGGACCCGCGAATTGCGCACGCACACCGTCACAGCGCGCTGCGAGCGTGGAGGTGCATGGTGATCCTCGTGCATGTGCCGGGCATCCCGAGCACGAGCACGAGCCGTGTAAGGCCCTGCACGCCGGGAGGGTCGGACGAGGAGGACGCGTACCGCGACCGTACCGAGCTGACAGGAAGCGCAGGAGCGTGTTCGGGTAGTATACTCGCGCCGCCATGTCACCGTCGATGATCGACGAATCCAAGACCTGCAAGCACCCACCACCGCAGGGCGGGGAGGTGAAGAAACAAGGTTGTGTGCTGGGAATACGATCAGCAGAGGTGGAAGGGGGATCAGCGTGCACCACGAGGCGACCTGAGACGCGCCCTCGTCATCCTTCCGCGGCCGCACGCGCGCGCGAGTCCCATGATGCGCGGTGCACCAGATCAGGACTATAACACATGTGCGCCGCGCCGCGCCATGCGCGATACTTACCTGCGATCGTGGCGAGTGGTCCTGGACAGCGGGGGCACGTCCGCCGGTGGTCGAGGCTCCCGCGAGAGCCCGTCGATGGGGATCTGCGGCAACGCACTGGAGTACTTGCAGGGTCGGGCTGACGTGTGCCTGCGGGGAGCTGGATCGAGTCGAGGGTGGTGATGGCATGGGCAAAGTCCGCGCTATGGCCCATGGGCGACAGCTCCGGCAAGGTTCTGCGATGGTCGAGAGCCTCGTGTCGTGCGTGCCGTACATACGCGGTCCCGGATTGGGTGGGATCGGGCAGCTGGGAATCGGATGACGCGAGCGCGAGGCGGCGTGCGCGGACAAGCGACAAGCGCATCGCCAAACGCGGGCGAATTTGTCCGGCGTTGAGTATGCACGGGCTCAGGCTGACGCCACGCAGGAAGCACACGCTGGGAACGCACGCGCGCGCGTGGGCCGCGGCTGCCGTTCTCGCCGCGATAAGTGCAGCCCTCCGCTGCGCACGGGGCGCGAATTCAATGTCGTGTACGTATACGTGGGCGATATCCGTCCCCGCGAAGGGCACCGAGTGTGCTCTGCGCCCTGCGTGCCCTGGTTCTGGCCCTGCGCCGTCGCAGCACGCGTCCGAGGGTGCGCCCTGCGCGGTCCCACAGTGTGCACCGTGACCGGCGAGCGTGCTTCTCTTCTCGTTGATCGCGGAGGACGTCTTCCCCGAAGCTCGAATGCGTCAATGCGTCGAGCACGCGTGCTGCACATAGACAGGGCGGAAAGAGCAGATCGCACCCCAATCTGGGCACGTCTGCGATCGCGCAGAGTCTATCAGCACCTTCCTGCGATCGCGTGCCACAACATCCGCCGCCGGCCCTTCCTTATCGCTCCCTCCCCAGCAGCATCGGGGGGCGCGGGCACCGGCGGACAGCGGGCCCGGAACGCGGGGAAGCACAATGTCGTCGAATGTCGGCAGTGCTTCGCGACATAGCGCGAGAGCCCCGCTTGACGTTTGTATGTCCTTGGAGTACAAGGACAGTGCAGCAGCAGAGGCAGCCAAACCTGGCTGTATGTATGCGGTACCTGGCGAGAAGGCGGTGTTTTACGTACCTTGGGCGGAGGGTGAGTAGCCACGAGGCAGCACTAGCTGCGCCCGTGTCACGATGGCGGGGCGTGGGATGACCGTACGTCACGCTCTTCCGGGCGGAGAGCAAGGAAGAACGCATCAAATCCGGTAGAACTCGCGCACCAGCTTCGCGAGATGCCTGGGCCGAGCCCGCATCGACGTCGACATCGGTGCGTGTTGTGGACCGAGGGCGCAACTGCGAGGGTCGATGGTGTATCCGTGGAGCAGGATAGGCCCTGGGTAGTATACGCTTCAAGCTTCCGCACTGTCGTGTTGCTCAGCGCATGGACGGGTGGAGTACGAGACCGCTAAAGCGCGTAGAAGGCAGTGGAGTGAGACGCGGAAGCTCGTCCAGTGGTTGGCGAGCCATGCCCTGCATGCAATCGACACGCCAGAACGAGGCACCCGGACGCGTGAGCCTGCCCGCGTCATACAAGGCAACACGCACGCCGCGCGCCGGGAGCGATAGACGAGAATTAAGCACTTTACGTGGCCCCCGCAACGCGCCTGGGAAACGCAGCCCGCCGGACAGGAGCCTTTCGGCGTGCACCACGTCCTGCGCGGTCTGCTGACGCCCTCCGTGCACCCCAAAAACCCGCTCGACGTGCCCCGCCGGCCCAGGCGGCTCGCTAAGCCTCGGACGCTGTATACATGGCGAAGAGCCTTCGCCTCCTGCCAGGTCCCTGCTCTATCTGCGCGTGCGCGGGTGATGGCCAGCATGACCTGGGAGGTTATCAGCTTGTCATGGGCCGTTGAGGGAGACAGGCACGGCGCCGGCACTCACCGCAAACTCCGGTCGAGCAGGACGTCAGCGTTAACGTTCAAGGTTCGGCCTTCGAGGGCTCTGCCGGCCCAGGGCGCTGCGGGATGCCGTACGACGAGCAGCGTATACGTACGTGGCCGCGCTCTCCCCGTCCTCCGGTCTCCATACAAATTCACTCACACCTTTCCGTGTTCTTGATTACGGCCTCCGATAGCGGTATAGCAAACCCTGGAGGACGGGTCCTGCGAACGCGGAGACGAGCTTCTCCTGCAGCTGCTACCCACGCGAAGGCGCCCGAAACGCTAGAAGTGCGCGCTGGAGAGGGAAGGACGTATCCCGCCGCGGTACTCCTGGGCGCTGCCGAGGGCCCGTGAGCACGAACCTTGGGTCGGCCTTCCATTGCAACCTTGAGATTTGGAGACGCTCGATTCAGTCGTCTTCCGCCCAGGAGGATTCTCGCGGCCCTGTGGAGGAATGCCGGCCTCTGTGCGTATGTAGGGTGCGTCGGGAGAGTGGGCTCCAGTATGCCGTGACATCATGATCCGTGATGCTGAACTCTGCAATAACGGCTGGCAGCGATAATGGCTTGGGACAGCGTTTCCCGTCAAACGCTGGCGGGATGCGTGGAAGCACGTTGACAACAGAATGGCAGCGATGACTACACTTGCACGAGAAGTGTGCGCTCCAGCTCCTGTGGGCGCGCTGGGAACGTGATGTCGTGAGCAGGCGTCAGTCCTCATCCCCCTGGAGCAGTTGTGGGCACACACCTGGATATAGACGCGCCTTTGTCTCGTCGCGATGAAAATAGCGCGGAGAGCGAAGATCGAGTCATCCCCGGAAGCGCCCTCAGAATGCATCGCGCAGTGCCGGTGAAACGAGCGCGCGTCCGGCCGGACGTTTCGCTCGCTGCGGGATGCCGCACTGCAGATTGCAGCGAACAGCGGAGTTGCTGCACTTGACGTTCACGGCCGGACGTTGATCGTGTGTGGGAGGTTGCGTGCTTGATGGTAAGAGATGGGAAGGCAGGACTGAAGGATTGATATCGGGCGGTGGCGAGGGGCAGCGAGGGGTCGCCCGCAGGCCGACGGAGAGCGCCGTTTCACGTCCATCGGCAGAAGACAAGTGCGAACACGGACGCTGCGTAGCCAGGGGACGCAATACAGATAGCGTTGCGCGCCCACGAAGACGAAGGACAGATCACAGAGGGAAGGAGGAAGGAAGGGAGGAAGAGCAGACGAGTGGTTCGACCGGGCGAGCCGTAATACGGACGATCACTTCGGGGAAGCACTCGGCATCTCAGGGCGGACGCGGGTTCTGTCGAGACACAGACGACGGCTGGCAGGCTGGCTGCGCGGTCTTCGCTCGCTTAACGCCACGAAGGACAGCTGCCGGGGGGTCACAGGGCTGGATAAGGACGGGGCGTGCGAGAGCGTGCACGGCGGTCCGAGGACATAGACGGGGTGCTGTTCATTGGTGGGTGGGTGTTCTGCGGGAGCGAGCTTCTGTGGCAAGAGTTGTGGTTTGCTCCCCGGCTAGGAGCGTCGTAGGCAGCCACAGAGCTGTGGGACTTCTCGAGGTCAGTGTGGTTAGCAGAAGTGGTGGAACCCACCGCGAGCCGTCGAGGCGACGGGATATCGGATACGTGCTGGCTCGCTGATGGGCACGAATTGCGATAGAGCTGCTCACAGAGACGTCAAGAAGCCGGCAAATGAGATGGAATTGGAGCTCTAGAACGCCTTATGTCCTATGCCCTACCCACCATCAGCATGCACTGGACGAACATCCATGGCCGTGGCGCCAGAGTGCGAAGAGTGACAGAGCTCGTAGAGGACTTCGCATCGGGCGCTGCACGTGGCGAGTGTTCCATGAACAGAAGTTCACGGCTGAACGTACTCCAGAGAGATGGCGCCTGCTACACCCAACAGTGGCAAAGAGTGCATGCATGGGCGATCTATCTCCCATTACAACATACTTCGAAATATGCGAGCGTCAGCACAGGTGAAACTCCGGAGAACGCGCAGGGGGGAGGAAAAGCGCACCTAGTATCACCCAAAGTCACAGAACATCCGGCCTGCTGAACATGACCTTGCCCTCGGGAAAGACCTGCTCTTGAATCCACCCTCGCCGGGTCAAATAGTTCCACATATGTGGAAAACGCGTCGGATGGGTGCAGATGGTGAGCGTCTCTATATTCTTGAGCTCGTGAACCATCCTGGTCAGGCAGCCGGCTGCTCTGCATTCGGGGGACGTGCCGGCAAGCCAGATGTGGAGGCCCTCCGGGGCTCCGCTCTTCAGAGGTGAGTCGTACACGCGAGACGTCACGAAGATAAAAGCGACCGGTTTTGTTGGTTGTGTACGAGGCGCAAGGTAGAGGATGAACGAGGATGGATGAGAGAGCTTGGTGCGCCAGGTCTGCAGAGAGCCACGTTTTGCGCTGGGGTCGGGAGGGAAGATCGCGTTGAACAAGGCCAAGACACTCTCGACGTGCTCATCCTCAGGCGAGTCGATCCTATGCAGCTGTAGCGACGACGACGCGGCTTGCACGGTCGTCGTTCTCGTCGCGGAGCTCGAGGTGGTCATGGCGGACGACAAGGAGGGCGGACCCGACGGGCCGAGCGCCGAGGGACAATGCATAACGCTGGTGTGACAGGGTGTCACGCGTGCTGAGACTGATGCGGAGTAGCCGATCGCGAGGTTGGCGGAGGCCTGAAGCTGAGTGCGACGGCGGGCGAAGCGTCCATCCAACTGCGTCTCCCTCCTCTCCGCCTCCTCTCCCTCTAATTTGCACTCTGCAGCCTCCGCAGTGGGCTGCCGCGCTGCTGCTTTCTTGTCTCGTCCCTCTCACCGCCGCCGCTCCTTGCTTTCGCTGACCTCGTGCCGCATAACGACTCTATTGACGACCTCCTCGAACTCGAACAATAACTTCATCCTAGTCACTTATTTCTCCCCATCATGGCGCAACCCCTCTTCGAAGAGCATCCCCTCGAGGAGTACTTCCGACGTACGTGCCGCCTATATGCAGGTGAGATGCGATGCTGGAGCGCTGATGCTTGCCGCAACACAGAAACTGGCGAGTTTGCTGAGCCTATGCCCGGCTGCTCCCCGGACTTCGTACCCGAGCAGGAAGACTCCATAGACATTGACGACTCTTCGTCACACGTGGAGATTCACCTTCCTGAACTTGTAGTACGGATTGTACAGGTGAGTTGGCCGTCTCTTCACCCGCCAAGGGTGGACTGCAGCAGGAGGCATCACGGCAGTCGAAGGCGCCACACCACCCTTCTCCATCGTGGTATCCTGGCTACGAGCGAAGACCCGCTCTTTAGATGCACACTTGTGACACGACCCTCGAACAACCCTGGTGGAGAGTGAAGGTGTCTGTCCCTCGTCTGCCGTGGGCTGAGCTAGTCCCGCTACGTCTCCGCAGTCCGGTTCCTTGCACTTTTCCAAAGCAGCCACCCTCAAGCATGCGGACTTAACGGATACCATGTCTGGCGGTATCTTGGCGTGATAATCAGCACGTTGAGCCTAGATATGATCTGCGGTCGTCCCTGACATGCTGTAGCCTCGCGGCACATGTTCAAGTGCACGCGTCGCGACTCTCTTTTCGCCTCGTCAAGTATGAGCCGAGACTGACCCGCTTGACTTTCCTAGCTCGTGAACAGTCTTCTACAATCTACGTCAAGTCATTCTCCCGAGAGCACGTTTGCGGAACGCTTCAAGTACGATGTCATCTCCTCGTCGCTCCTGGCGTCTTCTCTTGCCGCAGCCCCATCCAGTGCTGTACGCCGGACTTTCTCTCCAGAGATACCTGGGAAGCTAGACGACGGGGGTGGCGGTGGCGAAGACGAACCCTCCTCGGCGGACGCGAAGGCCGACCGTGGCTTCGCTTCCCATGCGGACTCTGCCTCTGCGCTGGACCCGTTAGGACCCCAGCTGCCATTTGCTCTCGTGTCTCTCGCTGTCCTCGCTCTGTCGACTAGCTATTACTTCCTCGCCATCCTGTTCCTCTGTGCCGCGGCATACGTCAGGTACGTTGTACATACAGAAAGTGAAAAGAGCGATACCACCCAGCAAGTGAGTCCATATCTCCGCCTCATGCTGCGCTGTATGCTGATTTGGTACAGACGCTCGACTCCCTCAACGAGCTCATCTCGGCCGGGAACGTCTGGGATTCCGCAGTGAATGAAGCGATGATGCTCATCGAGAACGAAGAGCGCAGGTCTGTACTACAACAATTCTCGCCCTGATGCGCAGCGGCTGACCCTGACCCTGCCCGCAGCATCTTCTACGGACCCACGAGCTCGCAGGCACCCTCGTCCGCGCTCCGCCTCGCGCTGCAGTCCTCGCTGCAGACCACCCAGACGCAGTGCGACAACGTGCGCCAGTTACTCTCGGCGCTCACCTCGCCCACGTCGCTCTCGCAGCTCGCGGAGATGTACGCGCCGCCATCTCCTGTCCGGCCTGCCCTGTCGCTAGGCGATGGCCCGCGCTCCCCTGGCGCGTCAAGTACCATGCGGCCGTTCTCCCTGCCGACCACAACGCCTTGGCGGCAACGGACGACCTCCTTCCCGTCCACCAGCCCGGCGAACAAGCGCGCGACGTGGAACGGATCCTACGCCGCCCTCGCGCTGTCCGGCAGCCCGACCGCGCACATGCTCAAGCGCAAGTCGATGAACCGCCGCTCAGACCTCGCGTCCCTCTTCCAGCCGCTGCCCGCAACCTCGAGCATCAGCGCGCCCGTGAGCCCTCAGCCGCCAAGCCCGGCAACGCACGGCGGCCTGGAGGACGTGACGGAGGAAGATGACCACCCGACGCCCGAGCTCGAGTCAAAAGGGTACTTTGGCGCGGCCGCGCTGGATCTGCAGAGGAAACGGAGGAGCGCGGGGCTCGAGGCATTCGGTATTCCACCTCCGCCGAGTTATGCTTCGTCCGCGGAGCTCAGCCTGACAGAACCGCCAGTGCGATCGCCGGCGCGCAGCTCGCATACGCGTAGTGGCTCCGGGGTCTCGCCGACGTTCTCGTCGTCGTCTCGCCTTACTTCAGTCCATACAACGCGCCATCCTCTCTCGCTTTCCGGGTTGCACCTCGCGCTCCAGGGCGCGCTTTCCGCGAAGCGTTATACGTGCTCGCACCTCCTCGCCCTTCGGTTCAATGAAGACGAGGACGACACATACTGGGAGAACGTGCGCTCCGTTATGGCACTCCTCACGAGCACCTTCGCAGACGCCTCTGCAAGACTCGTTGAGGCACTCGACGACGCCGAGAAGCGCCGCATCAAGGACGAGCACCCGACGCCGCCGTCCGGGCCGTCACCCCTCGGTCGCGACAGCAGCGTCTCCCCGTTACGAAACGAGATGGGCGGCGTTGAGAGGAAAAGGGCGCGTTTGATGACGGAGATGCTCTCTTTCGCGCCCATGCCGAGCAACATGTCGCGCTTCGGCGCGCACGTCGACGCCATCTCCGGCGCGCTCAATGACGCGCGAGATCACCTCGAAGAATGCATCGCCGCCCTGCGGGACGCCTCCTCCCGACGAGAGTCTCTCGACATGCACGAGGGCGCGCCGTCTGTACAGGACCACCCGGCGTTTCAGGCGTATGACCGGCTTCGCAAGGAGCTCGGGTTTGCGCTGCGCGAGTGCGAGCGCGGACGCGAACGTCTGCTCGACATCCTCGCAGGCCCGCGGTCCATTGCTGAGGGTGTGGAGGACGAGGACGTGTCGCCGAACACCCCTGGACTCAAGCAAGACTCGGGGAGCGAGTCCTCGGAGAAGGGACCCGCGTCACCTAGCGCCCCGCTTGGCGTGCATGCGGGCGACGCTGGACTCGGGCTGGAGCTCACGCTCGGACGCGCCGAAGCCGAGGGTGACCTCGACGACGCAACAGCCCATCTGCTCCTCACGGCGTCCTCCGAGCACCTACCGCCGCCAGGGGCCGAGCAGGTCTTCGAGGCGGAATCTGGTGGAGGCGCACCGTTCACGAGGGAGCGGTCGAAGCTCTCGCGCGAGGAGCGCATCAAGCTAGCAAAGGCGCGCCGTGCCAGCGGTCTGTCGTCGATCGCGTCGTCGGAGGGCGGAGAGGCCCGACCGAGAGGGGAGCGGTGGGGCCCGGGGGGAGAGGTCGTCCAGGAGTTGAAGGACGTTATCTGGAAGGTGGGCGAGAAGCGGAGGAAGCTGTCCGAGCGCACGCAGCCTCCGCAACCTCAGCCAGAGAATGCAGACATCCCGGACTCAGAGGCTTCTGCGCCCCCAGTAGAGGTTGCTCAGGTGGCGAAGGAGTCCGCGTCCTCGCCTGCGCCTGTGCGAGAACACTTGCGTCCTGAGCCTATAGATACCCATGCCCTGCGGACAGAGCTTGCCGCCGCTGTGCCTGTTGCCGTCGCCGTCGAGGACGGCGAGGCGGAGTTGTCATGACCCCCATTCTTATGTCGCGGTTCTATGGATCGGCTCCATGTATATGCTACAGCGTTCATAATCTCTCCGGTCGGATTGTATACCTCGTCGCACCTCGCATCGCTCACACTACTACCTACAGTTTACATTCGGATATCGGACGTCTCGTGTGAATGTCATCGTAAAATGCGTATGGATCCAGTAGCGGAAGCAACTGTTCTCAGTGTCTCGCGCCGGGAAGGGCTGCGCTGCGAGTGACTGGATGACTATTGCTGAACATCTCATCACCATTCCAAGTCGAATACAAACGTGGGCAGAAGGCTAACGCGGGTCACAATAACGCGAGTTAACAGTAGTAGTAGACGTCAGCCCCCGCAAGTCGAGAGCATACATGTATGGCTTGGGGTTGGCTGCGACAGATCGCTGAGAACCGGCCGAGCTCCCTCCCTCTATGAAGGACTGAGTATCTCAGTGTCGTCTCCTACCAGCCCCATCATACCAGCGTCCGCTCGCCGCGGAACTCGGAAGCGCATCACGGCCTTTCCCTCGTAGCACAGCTGGCAGAAAAGGCCGTCCCGGAGGATGTACTTCTCCTCTCCCTCCAGGATTTGGTCCGGCGGGATCCTGTGCGCCCTCTCGATCGACACAAGCGTCCTGCCCGGGTGGTCCCACGGCCCCGCCCACGGGTCGGACAGCACCGAGAGCGAGTACTGTGCAGGCACGTTCACGGGCTTCTTTGTCGCGCTCTCAACAAAGTCCATGCAATATTCTGCAGCGGAGAGAGAGCCAGGCCAGAAGCGGAGCGAGAGGCCCGGTGCCGGTTTGCCTTCGGCGCCGGGGATTTGGATGTAGGTAACGTCCGGGTCTCCAGGCTTGGGCTTCACCTAGGCCCGAAGCAAGGCGTGAGTCCAGCGGCGACACACAAGTGGGGGGCGACATACCCCGGAAGGCGCTTCCATGTCAAGAAAGGCTCTGACGAACGCGTTCGCTTCATCCACTGATCCAGTATTCTGTACCAACTCGTCCCACTCCTGCTGAAGCCAAGCGTACTTCTCGTCAGTAGACATCGACTCCTGACCTGGGACGAGGATCTTGGTGGTGCCGAGCATGAAAATCTCGAAATCGTTTCGAGGCACTACGTCGGGATGGTTCCTTCTGGCCTGGTCGACGTAGAACTCGCGCGAACTGCCGCGTTGAGCTGGCCCGGCACCGGACGAGCCGGTCGACTGCGAGGTAGTAGGAAGCTGGTCCATGGAGAAGATGCGATCGAGATGACGACTGATACGATTTGCTTCGTGCGATATGCTCTGTGGGTGGGGGGTCAGATAATCGGCGGGGAGTTAGGAGTGCAGAAGAATATGGCCTACAGTGATGCCGCTCACTGGCTTCTTGGGCGGGCGGGTCAATCAGGATGAGCGAGCGTGAAGTCACCACGTAGGGGACGGGGTTGCTGACCCCATCATGTTCCAGTTCAGTCTTATATAGAGTAATGAAGTGGGGAGAGCGGAGATCGTCGTTTGTATAAGCGATCAGCCGAGAAGCAGACAGTCACAGGTGGCCACCTCGATGCAAGCCTTGAGGCATCACAATAGCATGAAGGAAGGAGGGGTGCAATTGTCCATGTCACCATTGAATGTCGACGGTAGCGCGATTGTCTGCGGAAGAATACCAAAAGCGACGGTGTTGACTCGAAGTGCTGTTGATTGGTTAGCTGAACACGGGTATTGTGTTGCCTATGCAACCACTGGGCAGACGGCGCACCCAGTCGGAGCCACGTTGATCCCGTGTGTTTCCTTCTCGTCCCTGGATGTCTGCGAGCCTGTGCATCACTGACGGGCCATTCGGAAAGCGAAGATGTGTGGAATACCGAAGCCCCACCACTCCTGCGCCCCACGGTTACGACGCATACTAATGTCTATCAAGATGGATAGTGTCTATGAAGACCGAGACGGACTGAAGTATTTCTAGAAGACCTATTGGGCACTACACCGAGGTGCTGGCATCCGGTTGGTACTCAAAGAGAGCCTCAAAAGCCTCGCGGGACTCGCCGATCACACCGAATGCGTCTTGGAGCGTACGGCCGAGATAGTCCAGCTCCTGGATGACTGCCTTCATGGTAAGGGCGTAGGCAAAGAACAGCAAGTGCCGCGAGCCCTTGATGTCGCGGTTTCGCACGACGTCTAGCTTGCGGATCGCTTCCACCTGCGGAATGTCGTCAGTGACTGGCTGAGGGGTCGTGGATCCACGTATTGCATACCAGTCGTTGCCGCGAGTTCTCAGCAGGAGGCAGGTAGGGCGGAAGTGGCGACTTGAGCCTGAAGGCTGCCGCAAGGGTCGAGAAGTAGAGAATGACGTTCCCGACCATTTCTCGCCGTTCTCGGTTCACCGGGATGATGAAGTCCCGCCTTACGGTCTACAGGACGATGTGGCGTCAGTGCTGACACAGGTTTCGACTAGCGGAGCATGAATTCACCGTATGCCTAGAGACGACGTTCAGTGTCAATTCCGTCGCGCGTAAGGGCGCTATGTAACTCACCATTCTTCCCTTGAAGTGACGCATCGCATGCTGTGCATCCTGTCCAGAATGGTCTGCAGGCTTGTCAAGATCGACCTGTAGAGCGCAACAGGGAACGGTCCCTTCAGACGCGGTTCGTGCTGGGTCTGAGATAGGAGGCCTTGAAGTTCGATGAGCTTTATCTGGAGGTGCAATTCCCTACAATATGTGAGTCCATGCATCGAACACCTGTATAGAAGAATGACTCACATCGCCATGAAGTGTTGTATTGAGTGCGAGAGAGCAGGGTTGATACTCAGAAGATGACTCTCTTCCGTTGGAGAGCTCTCCTCTGGGATTGTATGCATGCGGAGGTCATGGTCTGAGAACGAGTTGAACGCCACTAGACGTGTGTAGAGCCATCCCATGTTCAGGCAGAACCTGACATAATGCTGTCAGTTAGGGGTCCAATGTGTGGAGTATCAGCGTACGCACTCTCCAAGGGCTCTGCTCAACTCGCGTCTCGCTTCCGCAGGCCACCAGTACCGCGAGACTATCGCAGCCCATACGACGCCTACAGTGACGGCCACTGCGCGATGATACGCGATGTCGAAGACCGCGACGTCTTTCTGACGGAGATTGTAGCTAGACGTAATATCCAATTCAGTCGACTCGTTGACAACAGACCTCAGAGCCACTTACCAGTACAAGCACGTCAAGTTGTAAGTGAGCAGTACGAAGCGCGCGGAGGTGGCATACTGAGGCTTAGCGACGATGTAGTAGAAACAAGGAATGGAGTAGAAGAAGCCGAAGATAGAAAGAACGTATGGGTTTTCCGGGAAGAGTGACCAAATAGCGAAGGCGGTCGCGGCACCGAACCTATGAATAGACGCGATCAGTGTGAGGCAGCTAGAAAGCAGTGCTTATTGCTTTACAATGTTCCTAGCACGCGGTGGACGCCCAGATAGTTCGTCTAAATGATCGGCACGGATGAGACTCAATGAAGATAGGTAGCACCACAGTCACTTACGGCGCCGATCGTAGGCGAGATGACGACAAAGAACTGTGCCAATCAATGAGCTGCTTCTCACAGAACCAGATGGGAGTTCACTTGCAGAAATGAGAGCCCATTCTCCTCTGTACTCGACGAACACCGGTCTCGTGCGTTCAAAAAACGCAGGTGCAGCCAGCATAGCGGTCGCCATTCCCGCCTTGATGGCATACTTCATGTCTTGCTGCTTCAACCGTGCACCGAGAGCCCAGAGCGACTGCTTCACCCGCCCGATGAAGGTGAGATTCTCTCGTGCAGGCGTCTGGATCGTGTTGGGAGCGTGTGGAGTGACTTTCGGGAAGGATACTGCTCGATGTGGCTGCTGTGGCACGAAGAACGCCGCTGATCACAGAGGCTATGAGCAGTACTCGAGGAACGACAGAGCGCTTACTCACAGAGTCGCTTGCGCATGCTCTTGGAACGCTTCTCTCTAGTACCACGCCCCACAGTGGTTCGCAAACGCGAGCTGAACAGCACGGTGCCCTTGAGCTTTCCCCAGAGGCCGTTCCGAGCAGCGTTGGCACGCTCGATGCTACAGACACGGCTCATAGCATCGACCAGAGAGATGAGCTCCCGAGCGAACTCTTGCAAGGTGAAGATGTAGCTGTACAACTACAAGTCAGAACATCCACGAGTCGCACAATCGGTCTACTTGCAAGTATACCAAGAAGACGTTCTCGCCTTCGTCTCCGGCTAGAACCTGGTTGTCCGAAGTCAAAGATGCGATGGAGGCTCGCGAGTCGACGCCTGATATGTTGCCGCTACGGTACAAACGTAGCACGGCGTGATTGGATGTGCTCTCGAAGGTAAACAAAGCCCGCTCCACGTTCTCGGAGAGCTCGTGGAAGTCTGCGGCCTGCATTGTCGTCCTATCGTGATTGTCTCGGGGATGCACGAATGCTTCACGCAGTCGCTTTAGGGTGGTCGTACACGTGGTCTTCGGGGTGTGATTTGAGCGACGACTATATGCACACACTAAACGGGAGAAGGGGTGACTTACCGAGAGCGCCTTCAGGGGTGGGCCAAGGTCGTCCATCAAGTCGCCGAAGACACTCGCCGCTGCTTGCAGCAGCGCGGTCTCCTCGTCGAGGGCGGATGCAGAGGCAAAGCTCGAGTCCACAAACTTTCCCTTCCCGTTGCCTGTCGATGCGTCTCCGCCGCGCTGCCGCGAAGTGTTCTTCAGCACGAGTTTGCCTTCCCTGTAGCCCTTGATAATCTCGTGCTGCAGACTAATACCGCTCCTCAGACCGTTCAAGTGCTGGCCAAGTCTATTGAGGCTGTCGATCGCGTCCTGGTATGCTTGCCCTGAGCTACCACGGAGCTGCGCCTCATCCCCGACACGACCCGGCCCTCCGAAGAATCGCTCGGAGTGCGCCTCGTCCAAACTCTTCTTCAAACTCGTGAAGGATGCTTGGTGGTTCGCGACCGCGCGTTGCAGTTTGTCAGCGCTGAATCCGTGGGGCTCCTCGAGGAGGAAAGTCTGAGAGAGCATGCCGAGCAGCGTCGAGAAGGACTCTAGGGTCTTCGTCATGTTGTCCTGCAGGTTCTTTGTAGCGCGCTGCGGCCAGATGAGGAGACAGACAGCGTTCGAAATCATAGCCCCGACGATGACGATGAACGCGACCTGCATCAGCGTCTGGAGCCCTCCTTCCTTGACCACGCTAAGGAGAAGGTCCGTCAGCGAGTGCGCGATGTTTCCCAATAGTCACTTACACGACAAAGAGGATGATCGCCGTCATGCTACAAGCTTTCGGGCTTGTGAATCGCTGGAGTATTGCGCTCGAGATGGCGCCACTCACCAGTATTGAAGGTGGGCTTCGCCATCCAGACCTTTGTCCAAGCTACAGTTGACATTCCGACTCCGATCATCAGCAGCACCAAGATATCGGCGAGCCATTCCAAGCCCGGTTGTCGCTCAAAGAACCAGTAGACACTCATACTCGTCAAAGAGACGAACGTAGCGAATAGGAGCCCCATGGTGCAGAAGACGTCGGCCTCGACCATACCGCCCAGCGTTTTGGCGGGATTGAAGTAGACAGCCCTATGCCGCGATCAATACCCAACGTCAGTCCCACTGAGCAGCTATGTGCTACTTACACGGTAGCGACCATATGTCCTGAGGGAGAGGGGAAGCGCTCGCCAGGACCGTCCCCGGTGATGTCGGCGATGAATCCAGATAGATAAGGTGAGAAGGTAAACAGGGATCCGATGAAGTAGGCGATGGAACATTTCAAGATATTCCGGTATAAGGGAGACAAGGTGGGTATCTTTGGAACGGCGTACCAGCTGCGTCTCGTCTGAGAATCGGGAGCTGGCTGCCGCGCATTGTGACGAGCCTCGGAGTCGTCCGAGTCCGAGTCGTCGTCGCTATAGTTCGTTTCGTGAACATCCCTATGGCTTCCCTCCATGGTGGTTCTGACGCGACTTCCAGCAGTCTCTTGAGAAGGAAGGCTAACGAATGGATCGTGGTTGTCTACTGCGGATGGGTGACGTTCGAAGTACGACTGACGGTCCTCGCTGATGAGATGGGGCGTATTGTGCTTGGTCGAGCGCGTGGTACCAGGTGTTCCAGGTATGGGGGAGGCTCGCAGACGGGTCTCGTCCTCCATGATTTGGCCGAACACAGTCCATTCCCGCTCCCGAGGTTGATCACGTTGCGAGCGTCTAAGGAAGCTAGATGCCAACTCTTGGACCCGGGAAACAGGATCTCCCCTTCTGGGGTTCGGTGCCGACGTGGAGACGCTTCGCTGGAAACTTGTCCTCGACTGAAAGCTTGGTCGCGACTGGATTCCTGGCCTAGATTGTTCGGTTCCTTGGGGACTCGAGGGTGCACCTTCAGGGTTCATGAATGCGTAGAGACTGGCATCTTGGGCATGGATTTGCTCCGGCGAGCCGACAAAGTCTCGGGAAGCATCGGAGAAGTAAGGTTGAGGAGAGGAAGATGGGATGGGTATAGCGGAGGCCGCGTGTGGTCTACCTTGACCCTCCGAATTCATGCTGGGACACTGAGCGCGTGGTGTGACAACACAGCTTGACTGTTCAAACTCCGAGTTGTGAGCCCGACGCACGCGGTAACAGATCGTGAGGGGCTCACGGATTCAAGATAAGAGGGGATGAGTAGAACTCGGCTGCGAGTGAAAGGCGATCAAAAACGCATCCAAAGCAGCGTGGAATGCACGCGTGGCTAGGAGCCGCTGGTGGTGGCATCGAACAAGCAGAGAACCTGCTCGACGCGGCTGCACAACCGTGACGACGGCCAGTGGGTGGCTGTGCATCCGTGACAACATGAGCACATTTGTGACCACTGTCACGGGCGTCCACAAGTCCGAGACGCTGTACGTACTCCGACTCGGAAGGGCATACAGCCATGAGTTGGCGGCTCCGAGGATTTCAAAAGCAGAGGGGCGTCACCTCGTGCATCATTATACATCCAAGTCCGTCAACACATCGTGAACAGTGCCGATACCCTACACATTACTGAGAAGCATGGTTCAGGTAAGTAATGTACTAGAATCCTTCCAGGCCGACTCCGAGTCGTGCTGTAATTACATGCTTCAGACCTTGATATGCATCGCCTCGTCATAGATAGGGCACAGCTTCTTCCAGTCCTCTGTAGGAGGCTGTAAGTGTATGCAATTATGAGCAATGTGGAGGGTGCTCACCTGGCACAGGGTTCACGAGCTTAGTGTCCTTCGTGTCTTCCGCGAAGACGATGGCCAGGCCTGCTTGCAAGTGCCAGTCAATGTGGCAATGGAGGAACCAAGGTCCCGGGTTATCGGTCTGACATGGGCATCCCCCCTTCAGTCCCTGAATAAGGGGCAGGTGCACGGGCGTCAAGACGTACCACGAAGCGCACAGTAACATTGTCGTTCGCAAGTCCGATGCTGACCGTGTCGCGCCTAACCGGGTTCTCATAGTTATACACATCACTCCCTGCACTGCGTACAACGGAGAACGTGTGCTGTGGCTCTCCTGATTAGTGACAACCTATGGTGACTGGGGATGAGATACTCACGCCGTGCAAATGGAACGGGTGAGGACCGCCGACCACACCGCCGGGGATAGAGAGCTCGATAGTGGACTGCGCAGACAGGTTGAAGACGCTTCCAGGTGGCAGGAGATCGTGCGCGTCGAGAGTCCCGTTCAAGATTTGAAGGAGAACCGGCACATTAGGGGGGATGAAGGGCGCGCCATTGATGAAGAACTCGGTCCCGTTCTAGAATCCGTCGATTACTCAGCTGTAGCAGGCACCGTGGGCTGTGTTCACGCACGAATGTCAAGTTAAGGTTGATGGCGTGATCAACACCGCCCTTGAAGGGCAAACCAGGCTATGACAGGCGATATCAGACCAGTGCAGTCATCGAGCGCTATGGGCAGCATACCGCTTTAGGGTTCGTCAGAGGATGCAGGTCGGTCTCCTTGAGGAAGTTCTTGATAGGCGTCTGAGTGGTATTTGGCTCCGTCTTCGGCGCCCCCTTATAGCGCAGGATCGCAGAGTTGATGCCGTTTGCGAAGCCCAGGCCATTGGCCTGGCCGCGGTTCGGGTTGGCTCGGACCCAGTAGTTCCCGATTGGCTGGTTGGCGTTGAGCTGGCTGACGTTGTGAGCGTCAAACTCATATAAGTTGTGTCGAAACACGTACGACGAAGGAGTACCGCTGGGCGACAAAAATCTGGAGCCCGTCAACCTGATGAGGCTGGGTGTTCTGCCCGTCGGCCTCGATGATTGTCATAGTGTGGCCGTCGATGGTGAAGTTGTAGTTTGGATCGCAAGCAATGTTGATCAGGCGGAAGCGGTAGCTGAGGTAGCTCTGTGAGTTCGATATAAGACGCTCCAGCGACGAGAAAGACATACCGCTTGCCATGCTCCACATTGATGACAGCCAGCCCGGAAGTCGGTTCATTCGCCCAACGTCCCAGCCCATTGATGAGCGTGCTGTCCGGCGTACTGCAAACAGTGTGAGAGCTATGACAGTACAGGGAGATATGTGGACATACGGCACAGCGCCGGCAAGAGGGGCGGCAATGTGGTACCAGTCGGCAAGAGTAATCACAGTGCTCTCTGTATTGATGCGGTACCGGTCAGCAAGGCGATGCGTTGCTCCAAGTCATTCTACTCACCATCATCGACGTCGTAGAGGTGCGCCTGCGGATCGTGCGGATCATAAATCACAAGACCACCACGCAGTCCGTCGCAGTACTGAGTCGCCAAGTGGCTGTGGTACCAGTACGTCCCTATGGCGGCAATGGTGACTACCCAGCTCTCCATTCCGTACTTCAATCGGACCGCTCACCTGTCTGGTCTGGTACGTGGAAGTTGTACAGGAAGTCGTGTCCGGTGGTGATCGGACACTGCGTCACGAACGCCGGACCGTCAGCCCAGTTCGTCGTGTGCTGGAAGAGACCGTGCCAATGCTGTCGAACGGAGACCGTCATTATGGGCACGGCATGATCGTGTAGAGCTGTGGACCCACGATACTCGTTGCTGTCAACATGGTCTCGTTGACCAGCTTGTCCACGACATTGATGCGGAAGTTGTCTCCCTGTGGTCCGTCGGTGAGCAAAAGTGTCGAAAGGGTAAAGGCAACGTCCTGCATGCCTTGTTCCCTGTAATAAGAGGGCCCGGGAAGGTACTCCCTGCGAGGACGGTGTCGCGGACAAAGCCATCGGGAGCAATGACCTTGTTGACGATGTCGAGGTCGGTCACTGGCCCAATCGCAGCAAACGCGCTGCTGCAAAGGGCCAAGATCCCCAAGGAACCCCGAAGGCTAGAGAAAGACATCAAGCTCCGGTAGTCTGGGAGGTAGAATATCCCAGTGGATGAGATGCAGAAGCAGGCTGCTTCCTGCATCTATTTTATAGCTTCGCTCTCCGTACTCGCTCATGCGTTTGGACCACCTCTGGCGAGCACCCTTCCTCCGGATCCCCTGCGAGGCGCTGCCGTGCGCGCTGATACGTGCGGCGACATGTCAGCGTATGTGAGAAGACCCGCAGCTAGGCTTTCATACGAGGGTCAATCTGCCGCGTGCAGGGCCTGGAGATGTCTGGCGGCTTGCTTGAATAGAGAATTTCGCCGCTTGCGATGCTTGCCGGCCCGCCCTAATACCAGTTGCGACGCCGGCGGGGCGGCGAGAGTGCGCTTCTGGGAACAGCGCCATGAAGATCCTGTAGTTGGGTGCGACTGCGCCTGCTATGTAACCATTCTGAGGACCCTTGCATAAGGAAGCTGGCCCGTACCTCTGCGGCTTTCTTCGTGTACACCGCAGGCCAAAGAGGTCCTCCAAAAACGGAGTCTGCATGATCGAAATGAGCATGAGACGGCAGATGTATACTGAGAGAAATAGCAACCACCTCAACCCGGGGAAGGGGAAGGCTCCCATACGCAATCCTTCGGTGCCGGAGCGTTGGCTGATCCTTCGAGCGCCCAGGTACATCCTGTACCGCGATGGAGACGCCTTAGTCCCAGTGGAGCGGATTTGCCGCAGGTGCGAGGCACTTATGCGGTCCGAAAGGGAGTACAGGCTGTTACAGGTGGTGCTGTGGCGCGGTTGGCACGGAGAGTGCGCTTGCGGCTCACAATTCGACACACTGAGCCGCTAGTGTCGTGCTGTACACGCTAGTTGTGCTACGCCCACCGTGCTGAAGCCTCCATCAAACGTCGGGCCACAGGTACCGTCGAATTGTAGACAGCCGTGTGTCATGTAAAGAGTGACGCACCTCTTCGAGCTGCTCGGGCTACGTCTGTGGACAAGCCACCACATCATATCAAGCGCCTCCATTCGCGCGACCACCGGAGCACAGCAGCAGAGAATGATTAGTATGTATACAAAGTAAGCCGCGCGCTTGTATATTAGTGTTTGACATCTGCGCCGAACACATAGCCAGTAAGTCGCGCTCTTTAGGCGCATACAAGCTGTGGGAGATATTGCGCACCTTTCTCACGTCCCCTCGTGCTCTCAGGCGTCCCTCCGTCGCCAGTCAGCCCTCGTCCATTGTTTCGACCCCTGCATTCTGCCACCAGGACGTCGGTCCTAAGCCCTGTTCGGCCATAGAGCACTGGTATAGCGATTTCAGCTGCGACGGACGGTGGGCAGTCATGAGAAAGAGTCCTACGGTGATGGTGTATGGAGGGCGCCGGTTCTCTTGTACCTGTTGCACCCCTTCATGCGCCTTTGGCGGTCCGGGTTCATCGTCGTAGAACTGGTCCGACTCAACACGGACTCGGACTACATCACCGGCATCGATGTACATCCGATCTCCCGTGGGAGAGTCAAGCAGTTCATGTGAGGAGGTCGCTTCGGATCCTGGTAGCCAGAAGTGTGCGCGCTCCTGCGAGTCACTAAGAGATGTTCAGTATTGCGTTTGATATCGGGGATGACACAGATTGACTCACAATGCTGTCGGCTCCGGTAGAAACATTAAGGGAATGTATATGTCGTCGAAGAAGCCGACGCTTACTGGACCTTGCGAGTGAGACCCGAGGCAATCATCGTTCGAAATGGACTTACGGCGGATACCGTCTTCGTCGGACGACTTTACTTTTGCTAGGATTACTTCGGACGCGAACGGTCTGAACACTACTAATCGGAATACGACTGTAGGATATTGAGGAGGGTCGTTCTGGCGCATCATGAGGGAGACTCACCAACCTTTGTACCATAGACAGCCATCCCCGTATCTCACTTTCCCCTCGCCCACTTCTGACAGATCAAAAACGCATATGCATAACCCCACATCATGGAGTACGCGGTTGGCATATTTCTTGTTCAGCTCATTCGTGACCGCTTGTTGTGGTGGAAGACCAAACTGGGATGGATGGACCGCCACTGTGTCCTGACCTTATCGCTTCAGTAAGTGCGACATTCAAGTGCGTACTCATGAATTGCCACCTTGATGACCGAAAGCTGGAACATGATGCTTTCACTATCCCTTCTAGAGGTGAAGTACGCCCAGGAACAACGCCCGAGAAACAGCCAAGCTTGAGGTATGTGCCCTATGGAAGATCCTCCCGTTCCCCCTGTTTAGTCAGAGGAAGCTTTCAGAGTTGCATAGGGAAAGTAAGGGGATGTCTATTGAGCGTCGGAGGGATGAGAGGAGGAAGCAGACAGTCGAGTGCCGGCAGGAAAGCAGCCGGCGCAGGCTGAGGAACGAAGAACGGAGAACGGATTGAACGACGATCGAGCGTGAATGACTCAGCGTCTATCTAATCTTATCTGCTCGGCCAAAAAACTTGGACGGCTTGGAGAAGCAACGCGGCCGCTCGGATTTGGCTTCGCCGAGCTCTCTCTCGTCCACCTTCACCTCTCCTCCAAAATGTCCGACACCCCTCCCGCACCCGTCGATGGGCCCTCGAAGAGCAGCTGGCTGCCCGCAAAGTCATGGCACCACTTCGTCGCTGGCGGGTATGTATCTGTAACCGACTGTATAAAGGGAACACGTCTAATACGTTTGCAGGCTCGGCGGGATGTGCGGAGCGATCGTGACAAGTCCTTTCGACGTTGTAAAGACGCGGTTGCAGTCGGACCTCTTTAAGGAGAAGGTGTCGACTGTGAGCCTAGCAGGCAACGGGGTCGCAACGATGACAGCACCACGACGCAACTTGCTGTGGCATTTCGTTGAGACCGGACATATCCTCCGGTAAGCACCGTCATCAACCTCGAGTTGTCTCCTATGGCTTATATATGCGTTAGTGACATCTATCGCGAAGAGTCGCCACGTGCGCTGTTCAAGGGTCTTGGGCCAACATTAGTCGGCGTCGTCCCCGCGCGGTCCATCAACTTCTTTACCTACGGTAATGGCAAGCAGATCATCGCCGACCGCTTTAACAACGGAGAGGAGAACTCCTGGGTACACCTCACCGCTGCTGCCTTCGCTGGCATCGCTACCGGCACTGCAACGAACCCTATCTGGGTCGTCAAGACGCGGCTTCAACTGGATGCGCATAAACCCTCGGAGATGCCTACCGGCCGGTCGTTCTTTGGTGGTTCGATAGCGATGGTCAAGAAGATCCTGCGAGAAGAGGGCATCCGCGGATTCTACAAGGGACTGAGCGCAAGTTACCTTGGAGTGACTGAGGGAACGATCCAGTGGGTGCTGTATGAGCGGTTGAAGCGCCTTACAGCGGGAACGCAGGGCAAGGGTGGGGTGCAGGAGTGGGTAGGGATGCTCGGAAGTGCGGGTACCGCGAAGTGTGTCGCGTCGCTCATCACATATCCTCACGAGGTGCGTCTGCATGATCCAATCTTCCCGGACGCTGTCTGAACCGCCGCTCAGGTCCTCCGAACACGGTTGCGACAACCACTCGTGGACGGCAAGGTCAAATACACTGGCCTCTTGCAAACTCTCCGTCTGGTCATCGCTGAGGAGGGCGTCCGCTCCCTCTACGGGGGTCTCAGTGCCCACCTCATGCGTGTCATCCCCAACGCCGCAGTGATGTACTCCATCTACGAGGCGGTCCTCCGCATGTCATGACATGCCCAACATTTCCGGCCCCTGCCACCCCGTCCACATGCTATCGATCGCACTGTATGCAAGTATAATGTCCATAATGCGCCCGCCACCCCTCATTCACCCCCATTTCGTACCGTAGACACCACTGATGTATCATTATCACATGGGATATCCACTTAGTATGCTTTAGAGTAATCTTTCACTGTATAAAACCATTGGGCACCTGCGACCTATCACCACGCCGCCTGGGGAGAAGCCGGCTCAGCGGGCTCTTGGGAGATGCGCTGGTATGTGTCTGGGATCCTTCCTTCTGAAATCATCGTTACAGCAAATGGTACTACCTAACCGTCCACAACCACTCGGTTCGCTCTCCACGCGCGCATGCCCTGCATGGCCCTCTAGTTCTCACCCCGACCGAGCTTGTCCAGCGCGCGCACTCCCTGCTCGAGCCACTCCTCGCGCGTTACCCAGAACTCCTCACGGTTCTTCATGATATCCGCCAGGACAGCACCACCAAGGAAGACCATGTGTTTCCGGCGCGGGGGGTCCTCAATGCGGATCTTGAATTTCTGCGAGCGCGGATTTGTTAACATGGTAGACACAGAGAGCATTACAGCATAAGAGAACGCACGTTCAGTCGTGAGGGGTCGCCGTTGAGCACGCGAGTGAGGTACAGCTGCTTCATCTCCTTCTCCAGTCGGCTTGGCAAGCCGGGGTACATGCTCGAGCCACCGGAGAGCACGATGTGCTTGTAGAGCTCAGCTCGTACATCGACAGCAGCACTCTGGATGGTCTGGAACAGCATTTCTGGTACAGACGGTACGTGAGATCCATCTCACTCATACAAGGCTTTGACGTACCTGCTACTCCAGGCTGCTCGACGTCTACCAGGTGTGGCTGGAACATACACTCGGGCGCCTCGAATCTCTCAGACCCGATTTTGATTACTCGGCCGTCGGGAAGCTGCATCGCTGTCAATCATACTGGAGATGGCAGCATTCAGCTGCGCACTTACAGTGTAGGACTCCACCAGCACCGTCGTCTCCTCCGCTAGCCGCGTATCGAGGTCAAGGTCGTAGCTCACATAGCATAGCTTCTCCTTGATCTCCCGCACGGTCTCAAAGTCTGCTGTCCGATTGAACGCGTACCCCCGCATGAGCAGCAGCTTGATCAGATAGCGCGTCACGTCGCGTCCAGCGATATCCAGTCTCCGCGTTAGGTGGGGGAGGGAGAAGCCGTCGTACACGGGAACAATGTGCGTCACACCGTCTCCGGAATCCACGACGACACCGGTAGTCAGACCTATTGGACGTCATAGGCTTGAGTTCGCCGTGTAACGAGTGCCCAATGTCGCGCACGCACCTTGCGCGTAAAGAGTAAGCACGGCTTGGATAGCGACGTACACGCCCTGGAAGCCGTATTCCTCGAACATGACTTGGCACATCCGCTGCCGGTTCGCCTTGGGGTTCATGGGCGGCTCAGTGAGGAGGACCTTGCGGCCCTGTGTGTCTACGCGGAGCTTCTCCTGGAAGGTATAGTCCCAGAGTAGCTTCATGTCTTCCCAGTTGCGCACGATACCGTGTTCCATAGGCTGGGTTACTTGGAGGTAGTTGCGGTTCTCTGCGGCTTCGTCGCCGATCATGACATCCTTGATCACTGTGGACCCAGCAACGCGCTCCTCCGCACGCAGGATGGGTCGACCGACGATGGAGGGGAATACTGAGCTAGATGTCAGCTCCAGACGCAAATGGCGCCTTCGTGCGCGATGTTATACTACGCACCATGTTCAGGGAAGTTGGACCCCGCATAGCCCACTTTCACGAACTGCGTGCGCAACGTGAGTACCCCAGCGACGACCAGCAATGGAGTTGACGCTCACTCCGGTACCGTTGTCGACGACCAAAGGGATTGAAGGGTCCATGGCAGAGCAGGGGCAGTGTTATCGTGGAGGTCGTCGTGGTCGATGTCGAAGATGGCGCAGCCCAAGCTGACGGCGCTTCACGCATTCGGCGCGGGGCGCGTCGCGGGACTCGAGCCGCTGCAGCCTCTCCCTGCGCCGCCACTCTCCTCCGTCTCTCACTCGCCCGCCCTCCGTGCTCGCTGTCCAAGCCAGTCTCGGCGTCGTGTCTCGCGTCTGGTTGGTCTGTCTTGTGCGGCGCATGAGCCTGGCTGTTACTCGTCTAGGCTTGCTCGTTCTCAGACGCGCTCGATCATGGCTCGCGGTGCCGCTTCCCCCGCGCCAAACGCTCTCCCGAAGGTATCCTTTGTGAAGGTGACCGACGAAGTAACCCAACAACCTCCTGGGGTGCACGATCACGTAGCCAAGTCGTACGGCTGCAAGTGTATTCTCTGGAAGCCTCTCGAGCTATGGCTGAGCTCCTCTTACAGACAATGACTTCAACGACGAGTTCGTACTGCCGGAGGAGCACTACATTCGGTATATTGGTATGCGCTATTCGCTCAGTATGATTGACCGCGCCTGACCGTGTATGCAACAGAACCGTTGGAGAGCGACCTCGCGACGCAAGTCGAGTACGATATGGACGAGCAAGGTGTGTCCGGGGTATGCCCGAATGTCGCCTGCCGTGCGCTGGTTTACACCCTCAACAGACCAGGAGTGGCTGGATGCTGTGAACCAAGAACGGAAGGCACAGCAGCTGGACAAGGTCTCGTATGAGACGTTTGAGATTATAATGGACCGGCTAGAGAAGGAGTGGTTCGACCTTGTGAGTCTGTCCTGAGCTACTAATCCAGTTCTGTATACGATCTCGCCACAGTCCAAGAACATACCAAAGTCGGACATGGCCCTGCCTTCGGAAGACTCAACTTGCGCTATATGCGATGACTCTGAGGGCGAGAACACCAATGCCATCGTATTCTGCGACGGCTGTAATCTCGCTGTGCACCAAGGTATGTCGGGTGCAATCAGCTTTGGGCAATGCTCATGGGTAAACGTATATATAGACTGTTACGGCGTGCCATATATACCCGAAGGACAATGGCTGTGCAGGAAGTGCACGGTTTCCCCAGAGAACCCAGTGGTAGGCTCCCAGGGTGCGTGTTGACCGCGGTCAAAATCACTGATATCCCTTACCGTAGTCATGCATACTATGTCCGAACGAGGGAGGCGCGTTCAAGCAGACCGTCTCCGGGGAGTGGGTGCATCTGCTGTGTGCCATATGGGTGCCCGAGACCGCAGTAGCCAACGACGTCTTCATGGAACCCATCACTGGTGTAGAGAAAATCTCCAAGCAACGCTGGAAACTGGTCAGTATCAACTCTTTTTGACTGATGGTCCGTCGCTGAGTTATTCTAGAGGTGTTCAGTGTGTGGCATCAGGGAGGGTGCCTGCATACAGTGTTCGAGACCATCGTGCTTCACGGCATTCCACGCCACATGTGCGAGGAAGGAGAAACTCTTGATGCCGATGAAGGCTACTCAAGGGTCGGAGGCGCCCACTCTGGCTTGCTATTGCGAGAAGCATCTACCGGTGAGCGGAAGCTTAGCTGGACCGCGATCATTCGTGTGGTCAGTGACTGAAGATGTTACGATGTAGCGAGAGCAGCAGGAGGTTCGAGCAGCGGCTCTCAGAGCACATCATACAGACGACTCCGACATTGATGAGGGCCAGGCAAACTCCAAGTCCAACAAAGCAGCTCGTGCGTACGCGAAGACGTACAAACCTGGCCCTCCGCTGGTGCCTCGCATCATCGTCAACCGTATACTGCAGTACATCTCGCGGATACCCATCCGACATAAGAGCGACTTTGTGCAATTGGTCTGTAGGTACTGGAGCTTGAAGCGAGAAGCCCGGCGAGGCGCACCTCTGCTCAAGAGACTGCATCTCGAGCCCTGGACTGCGCTTTCGGGTAGCAAACAGCAGACTGATGAAGAGAAGGTCATGAAGCTGGAGGTGGGTACTTCCGAGTACGCGTGTGATATCCTCATAGTAAGCCGACAACGCCTCCCAGCACATGAAGCGCCTGCGGCTGGACCTGGAGCGCGTCCGCCTCATCATCGATGTTGTGCGACATCGCGAAAGTACCAAGCAGAAGCAGCAAGAACAAATCCAGCTCGTCCTGTCTCGTTTCTTCTTCCCGCATGAGCCAGCTCTCAGGTTCGCGTTCGAGAAGATCATCAGGTAGATCCCTGGTATTCATCCTGCTGCCAGACACGGTCTAACAGGCAATGCAGTCATGATCGTCAGGGGTACTTCAAGTCACCCGTCAACAAGAATGAAGTTCCCGACTACTATGACATCATCAAGCATCCGATGTGCTGGGACACTATTGACAGGAAGCTGGATAGTCACGAGTATCTCGACCTAGATGAGTTCAAGGTATGCGTTGATGCACTCAGAATCCCATTCGGTACTCATGCCGTGCAGCGAGACGTAGAACTCGTTGTGAACAACGCGATGACCTATAACCAGCCTAACACACCTTTCTACAGAACGGCTCTACGGATCCAGAGCAGCATGTCGACTCTGTTCGCAGACCTCGATAGAACCTTGTCTGTGCCACCTGCCCGTCCCAAGGAGGAACAGGTGGACGGAGTGGCTGCTAAGGGTGAGCAGCTGGATGGAGAGCTTGTAAACGGCGTACAGCCAGATGGAGATCATGTGGGCGACGCCGCTTCAAGGTCACAAACCCCTCCACAGCGTTCGCTACCGCCGATCGGTGACCTCGAGCCCCGCCTCGACCTTCTCGAGCTCCTGATCTCCGAAGAGCTTGTCAGGCAAGACACGAACGTCGTCATGCTGTCCACGCCCATCGAGTCGCTCCTCAACTACGAGATGCCTATCATCAGACCCCCGGCGCCGCCTCCGCCTGCCCCGAAGCCGAAGACGAAGCCGAAACCGAAACCGAAGAAGCCAAAGGTCGACAGAAAGGCAGCTCTCGAGCGCAAGCGGCAGGAACGCCTGAACGCGCTGGATTCCGCACCGGGATTCCGCGCACCGCGCACCCGTGCCGCCAGGGCTGCAGCAGCGGCCTTCGAAGCCGAGGCCACTGGGGACTCTTCGCAACCTCCCGAAAGCGATGCTGCTCAGGCATCGCCGGCAGTCGAAGGAAGGGAGGACCTTAGTCCGTCGAAGGCTGAGAAGCGCCCCAAGAAGCCGAGGAAGTCGGTTGTGCCTCCACCTCAGGACTTGCCGCTCACTGTGGACAACGTCGACAACCGGAAGTCGTTCACGATGTTCGAGCGCGGATGGATCCTACCCCCAGACCAGAAGCGCGGCGGACGCGCGCGGGTTGAGAGGCAGCCGTTGCCTCCTCCCAAGAAGAAGGCCAAGACATGTATGTCACTTTTTGCCTGGCATATCCGGCATAACCCTTGCTGACTAGTCTTTCAGCTCACGACCAGAACCGTGCCTCCGTGTCGAGCTCTGCTCCCGCTGAGAGGAGTTCCTCTCATGCTGTGGACGACCAAGCAGGGCAGGACGCAGGGCAGGAGAGCGTACCGTCTCATCATTCGCCCCATGAACCTGCGCACCCATATACTCCCCATGTCAATGTCACCACCCATGATGCTGATATGCACCCTCCAACGCATGGAGATTCCGCGCCGGACCACATACCACAACATGTACCAGCGTCGGACGCTGCTACTTCCCCCGCTGCTGCCGACCCCGAACCCATATCCATCGACCGCTCTCGCTCCCCTTCACGTCGAGCAACATCCACGATCCCTTCGCATTCACCCCGTCCTGAAGTAGTCGCTTTACCTGAGGCTGACGCTGATCCTATGGACGTCGACGAACCTGCTCATCATGCGTCACCTCAGTCCCAAGCTCGTTCACCCCAGCAAGACATCACAGGGCACGGGGAGACTCTGGAGGAGCGAAGGCAGGCAGACCACCAGCATGAAGACGAACACGAGCAAGAGCGGGTGGAAGAAGATCAGGCGCCCGCAGAGGAAGTGGAAGAGCACGCTGAGGAAGAAGGAGCGCCTGCTGAGATGGAAGAGGTCGTACAGGAGGTACCAGAGCAGACCCATGCGCCTGAAGATCAGTCGGAACAGCCGGAGGCAGAGCCACCACTACCACAACCAGAGGAGCAACCCGCGGAGGAAGAGGAGGTATACACCGGCCCTCCGCGATTCATCATCATCGAGGAGCTCGACACGCCTGCGACTCGACGCGAAAAGAACCTGCGCAAGAAGCTCCAGCGGCAAGCTGCTCGGGAGGCTGCCGCTCGCGAAGCTGCCGCGCGCTCTGCCGCGGCTGGTTCATCGACGGCTCCTGCGCCACGACACGAGCAGCCACCTATCGCGGGTCCTTCGCGCTTGACCGACGAAGCGCTGGGCGAGGACGACTCCGACTTGACGGACCTGTCTGAGGTGGAGGAGGGCACCCCGCAGGGCGAGGATATCCCGAGTACAGCTCAGCCAGGCGTTCTGCAACAGCCAGCGCAGGGTCCTGTAGTCTTCCGATCTTCCAGACGGGCACCACCAGCGCCGTCGCAACCTGTTCCAGAAGTGGAACCGGGTGCCATCAATGTGAGGCCGGGGGAGAAGTTAGAGGGTGGGACGTTAGGTGCGTTGTGGTCGTCCGTAGTGTGTTTCCAGTACTGATTACTGTCTGCTCGGGCAGTTTGGGCCAAGATCGGTGAGTAGTGCTTGATGTATGCGTACCGAATCTGCACTGATCGATGATGTAGAATCGTTCCCGTGGTGGCCAGCGGTTGTCTTTGAGGAGGACGACCCCGAGGTGCCAGAAAGCGTGCTTGCGCGAGCCCCGCCTCGAGAACCCGACCTCGAGCTCGTGAGGTTCTACGAGAAGAAACACATCAACAACTGGTACGCTCATTGAACTGTCGTCTCAAGGAGCTTGCTCACCTCTTTCTTCAGGGCATGGGTACGGCACAAGAACATGCGCTACCTCGGCGAGGACGATGGTGAGTAAACGCTCCGCCACATACTCTGACCCACTCTCACGACCCCTCTCGCATGCGCAGAGCTCGACGCCCAAATGCTCGCACCCACGAGCAAGTACCAGCGCTGGCGGAGCAACGCGCGGCGTACAGAATGCCGCAACGCGTACCAGTGCGTCACCACTCTTCTGCTCACCCGTTCTCCCACTCACTCTTCCTCGTATCCTCGCTCACCGCCACCGCCATTCCGACTCATGTTCACAGGGACGCGCTGGCGGAGATGGAAGCAGACGCCGAGGCTGACATGGAGCCGCAGCTCCCAGCCCCAGCCCAAGCTCAACCACACCCACACCCACAGCGGTCGCAGCCGCAGTCCCAATCGCAACCGCCAGCACGGAAGCCTCCCACGCGTTCGTCGAGGGGAGGCTCGCGATCGGATGTGGCGGATCATGGGCCGCTTGCGGACGGGGGGACGAATCGCGGGTCGGCTTCGGAGCGCGCAGACGCGGACACTGGAGAGGCTGAGGCTCAGCTGATGAAGAGCGCAGAGGACGGTTTGGTGCCCGCCGCGATGGGAGCTGACAGCCCGATGACAGACGTGGAGTCGCTGGCTGACTGAGGTTGTTGCTGCTGCTGCGTTGTTGTGCTTTGTCGTGTTGTGTTGCCTATCCTACTGACGATGTACTATGTATGCGGACATGGTTCTTCAGCTGCTGAAGCTTTGACGGTCGAGGATTGAGTTATATGCTGTGGGCTGCTATGAGTACGGTAGTTGCGAGCTGCTAGGACGGCAGTACTGGGCAGTGTGCTGCGCCTCCTAGCTACTGGCGAACCGGAAGAAGCAGCGCAGATCGTGTGAGCGGAGCCTGAGCGGGCGGCCGACGGAGTAGTGTAGAAGCAACCGTACATTATGACCATCAAGTCTACCAGTACATCATACTACGAACTACAACAGTACTCAAATACTCATACAGTGTCCATGTGATCACCAAAGCACGCGAGAGCAGCAACAGCGGAATGCAAAGATGGAGCGGAGGCTGACGATGAAATTCAGACCTCGCCGTGGAAGACAGACTGCGAGAACTGCTCGTCTGTGCTTCCTTCCTTGGTCATTAATATCTCTTTGACCTATGCGGGGAGGTCAGATTTCCGGAACAAACTGCTGGTGACTGCGCATATAGACGAACCTCCGGCGGCGGGTTGAGTCCGAGGGCTTCGGCCCTTTCCCAGCGGTCAAGCCGAGAGATCCCTACGCAGGGGCCGTACTCATAGGATCTAAACGCAGTCATGTCAGCCCGCATCCAATAGCATACAAGCGGTGGAGCGCTCACAGGTCGAACACACGGAGAATATGGTGTACCATCGACTGCCCCTGCGCATGCACTGCGCGATCCATGTCAGCGACCGAATAGCCATGAGCACTGCATAGTTGACTCACCAGGCTCAATGTTCCCCATCTTTCCGCGAGCAATGCCGTATTGCTTCCTCCATCGCTTGTCCGAGAGGTTGAGCTTCTCCCTCTCCGGCTCGGGTTCGGGCTCAGGCTCTACCGCCGTCTCCGCCTTCTCTGCCATCTTCGCAGCCGCACCACGTGCTGGGTTCAGGCGACGCTTCTTGGTGACAGGCACAGCAGGCTCATCGTCGAAAGAGAGATCGCTTTCGCTGTCCGAGGAGATATTGATGATGGGTTCAGCGGTGGGGCTGGAGGACGCCCTAGAAACAGACTTCTTGGTCGTGGGTTTGGACTGCTTCCCGGCAGCAGTTGAGGAGTTTCGTTTCGCTGCAAAGGAAAGCTTTCCTTGCTTCATTGCAGAAGAAACTTTGGAGTCAGACTTTCGAGGTGCCATGGCGGTCAAGAACAAGCAGAGTTGGTGTAGCGCCCGCGGTGCCGGACAATTGACGACATCCGCGATCGAAACTGGAGTACGGCATAGCCGGCCCGAAGTCCCAGGATGCGTGGGCGCCACGTGCGAGCCACGATGGGGCAGCGGTAACCAGAGCTTCTCGGCTACAACGTCCTGCTTGCAGCTTGTGTCCCACCAGGCTTCATCCTCTTCTACTACAACTCTTAGTCCAGCTCGGAGTTATATCTATCCATTCTATCTGTCTTGAGTATTCGCAAGGCTCCTGCTGGCTAAGGATAGTCGCCATCCTCACAAGTGCTCGACATCAAGTGCTGCCTCAGCACCATGAGAGCTCTGCGAAGCACCCCTGCTGTCTCCTGATGCGTCCTATTCAAATACCGTTACACGTCCGACCCTCGAAATTGAATGCTTGGCCCTGTGCATCCTTCTCATTGGCGGAGTCGTGTGAGGCCAAGACTCCGGCTGCTGGTCATCTGTGATCTCTCTAGAGGGCTGGCGGGCAAGGGACGTTCTCCGTGGGGGCCATCAATGTATGTTCGCTCCATATTCACTGATGGCCACACCTTGTGAACATAACGTCTGCGGTCATGTCTCCATATCATCCACTCTCCCAGAGACGCACCCAAATCACTGACGTGCTTGTACATCCGTGAACTTGGAAGGCCTGCGGCTATGGTCATCCGCTTTCCATGGGATGACTCATTCAGCTGCCAGTTTGTCTGCCATCTCCGACCTGTCTACACTCTGACGACGGGTCGCAGCTTGCGTTGCTGCTATCACTCCTTTCATGGACAACGTCCTTGGCAAGCTGATTGCGCTTGTACGGTACTCCACCCCGAAATGCGTAATCGTTGTACTCGTAGCACACTTGACTACGCGAGCCTCGGACTCGTTGCGCTCGGAATGCCACATATGTCATCCAGCGGGCCGCATCGACCTTCATGGGTGCGTTCGATGGAAGTTTTGTCGCGCCGGTTGATTGCCACTCCTCCCGGTTACAGATAATATCACGGCTGGCGGTCTGGCCAAGGCTTTCCGCATCCGATCCTGAAGTCCTCGGCACGCTGTGACGCAGCTCGCAAGCTGTACTTTCTCATCCTGCTCCGCCACAGGTACGCAACTTCCATCTCTGCGATTGCTCTGGTGGTCCGTTGCCACAACTTCGCGCGCACAAACATTGCAATACTCATCCAGCGCATCCAGGAAGCCCACAATCTGCCCGTGATGTTGTTCAACGCCAGTTGCAACATGAACCGCTTAGCTCAGCGTCTGCCGGCCGTCGGCTGCGCTGTCGGGCGCCTAGAGCGTGTCCTAACGACGCTCGAGAGCTCAGTCCGCCCGCCGCGGTATCCATGAGGAGGAGGAGAGCGAAGACCGGAACAACAGAACATGCTTGCGGATGTCGTCCAGACTGTGCGATGAAGAGCTTGGCGCACGACGCACTGTGCGTATAAGAGGCCTCGCTCTCCGTCTACCGGTCCCCATTCCCATCCTTTCTACAGTTCTGGTAGCTGGGCTTCCCGTGTTCTTTTCCTCCTTTTCACCCTCTTCTCCCCTTTGTGCCTCGTCTTCGGCCGGTCCGCCCACCTTTGCTCGCCCTCGCACCTGTTCGCCAAGCTCGCTCGTTCCACCCGCCTTTTGCTCTATCATTATAGCCTCGCTTCACCATGTCCATGCTCAAGAGCATCGCTTTCCTCTCGCTCGCAGCATCGTCCGCCTACGGACATGCGTTTATTAACTTCGTCGAAGGCGCAAATGGCGTAAGCGGCCTTGGTCTCGGTGTTAGTGAGTACACTTCTCCCGTCGGCTTCTCATCTCGATCAACAGAACTGACGATGTCTTTCTACAGCGTTCAACGGCGAGGTCCCTCGCGGTGGTACCACTGAGCAGCCGTTCCAGCTTGACACGCCCGTGCTCAAGAACATGAAGGACGACCCGTGCGGCGCCACCCTGCTCGCCGGCTCTGTCGACATCCCCTCTGCCATCCAGACCGTGTCGGAGGCCTTCGGTGGCCTCCCGACCATCCCCGCCAACGGCACGATCACCTTCGGCATGTTCCAGGTCAACGCCGATGGCGGAGGACCCTTCACCGCTGAGATCAACACCGACGCCACCGGCAAGACCTGGGAGCCGCTCGACGTCCTCAGCCAGCCCCCGGGCGTGAACGGCATCCTGCAGTAAGTCGATTCCCGCCCTCGTCTGCACGAGCGCGGATGCTGATGATACTTGTGCGATGCAGCAACGGTCCTGCCAACTCGACCATCACGGTGCAGATTCCGGAGAACGTCCAGTGCACGGGCGCGGGCGGCGCGTGCCTCGTCCGCTTCAACAACGGCGGCCCTGGTTCGGGCTCGCTCGCCAACGGCGCCGGCCCCTTCGGTGGCTGCGTCGCGGTCGCCCAGGACTCCACGGCCACTGGCGGCGCTGCTGCTGGTACCGGCGCGGGCAACGCCGCGGCGAACTCTGGCAAGACCGCGAAGAAGCAGAAGGCCGCGAAGACCCCCGTCTTCTCCCGCCACTTCTACCCCACCATGAAGGCGCGCGAGGAGGCGATCGCCGAGCTCGAGAAGCGCCAGAAGCTCACCGCGCAGCTCATTGACGAGCTCAAGGTCTGTCTTCTCACGATGCTGCTGAGGAACACGCCCTGATGCTGTGATTACAGACCTCGACTGGTACGGCCATCGACATCCCCATCGACGCGATGGCGGGCCACGACGACGCCGCGCTCCTCGGCGGCAACTCGACGAACCCGACGAACGCGCCGCTGACGGACCAGCAGGCGGTCGACCTCAAGAAGGCCGTGCAGGAGGCGATCGCGCAGGCGCTCGACCTGATGGCCTCGCCCGAGATCGACGCGGGCGCGAACGGCCAGGACGAGCAGCTGACGGACAAGTTCAACGCGGAGGCCGCGCAGGAGCTCGAGTCCGGCCAGCTCACGTCCATCAACGCCGGCAACGCGGGCGTCGGCTTCTTCCAGACCGACGTCGTCAACTCCCTCCTTGGCGGCAGTACGTGTCCTTCCGTTCCGTTCGAGTCCCGGGTCGAGCCCGCTCGAGACGCAGACGCTGATGATGGTTCCCTCCCTCTGCAGTTGCGACCGCGTCCCAGGACTTGACTGCCACGGCGACCGCGACTGATGCGGCCCAGGTTACTGCGACCTCGACCGGGTCCAAGAAGGGCAAGGGTACCACCAAGGGCAAGGGCAAGGGCCGCTTCAACAACGCGGTCGCCGTCCCCACCGCTGCCCCCAAGATGGTGAAGAGGCGTCTCTAGACTCGTTTTCATTTCAAAGAGTCTCCGCTTCCTTCATTGTTGGTGATATACCGCGCATATTAGGATCGGGTCGATTGATAGGCACACCCTCCGGGATGCAGCTACTGCTAGCATAGTACACTGCTCCCGGACTACGTAGATGTTTGAATTGGAGAAATTCACGGTTAACACCCTCTGCATGACCGTCCTCGAGTGATGAAAGCCATAATCAGGTATGGGGCTGAGTTACGAAGCGTTGTCAGATCACAGATGCTCAATGCGAACATTGCGAGACTCATCCACGCTGTCCAAAGTTTTCTAGGAGTTGGCTCTCAAATCGCTGTTCTCATGTCGGTGGTATACAAGCTCGTCATATCGTAGTCCCAGGATAAGTACAGTACAGATCAAGCACCATAAGTTGTATCATACAATGATGGAATCTCCAGATGGGATGGCATAAGGTAAGTTTTGTGATGGGTTATGGAAGAGAGAGCGTCCTCTCAGGTACGTGCCACAGCAGCTCTGTCAGGGCACTTAGGCCCGAGCGGACTGCCATACATCATCGCGCTCCGCTCCGTCAGCTTCTTCTCCAGGACCGCCGCGTGCGCCTCGACGTACTGCCCAAACGCCTTCCCGCCGCTCTCGATCAGCTCGCCCAGCTTCTGAAAGAGGTTCCCACCCGCGCTCTCCTCTACCTTATCCAGGCCGCTGATGCCCACCGTGATGCGCCCATGGCGCGTGCGCACGAGCACGCGATCGCCGCCCTCCTGGTCGAACTGCGCGGGGGCGGGCTTGGGCTGCTCCTGGTCGGCGCCGGGCGCGGTGCAGACGACGAGCGTCTCGCGGTCGGTCGCGCGGAGCGTGCGCGCGCGCGCGGCGAACGCGGGGAGGAAGTTCACCGCGTTCGCGTTGCGCGTCTGGAACATGAGCGGGCCGGCGAACGTCGGCGGGAGGAAGAGCACGATCCTCCCGTGGCGCGACTCGACCTGCAGGTCGATGCTGCGGCCGGGCTGCACTTCGAACTGTCGAGCCACCAGTCAGTCTTTGTACAATGGAGCGTTCGGCTGGGGACCGTGCTCACCAGATTCACGTTGATGCGGCCGTGGCGGGTCGACACGAGCACGCAGGCGGGCACTTTCTGGAGGTCGGGGGAGAGCGGCCGCCCTGAGTCCTCGACGACGGCGAGGTCAAGGTTGATAGCACCATGACGGGTGCCGAAGGAGGCGTTGATCTCTGCGGGCCCGGTGCCTTTGCCCCAGGCCTTGTTGCGCTTCTTCCGCAACTTGCGGAGGTTGTTGCTGCTGACCGCTGGCGTAGACAGCAGAGGGTCGATAAGGTACGTTCCTGTAACCCAGCAAGTGTGAGCGAGGCTGGCAAGCTTGTCGCAGGAGAGCTGCATACCGCTAATGGCGTTGTGCTTCGAGAAGATCTCGAAATGATTGACCGTCTGAGCGGTCTGAGGTTGCAGCACCGAGCTTGTCGAGCGCTGCGCTTGGGGTGCGCTACTTGGGCCGGCTGTAGAGGGCGAGTATGGCGGCGGGGGCGGCAGAGGCTCAGCAGTCGGCTGCTACACGACTTATCAGATACTGCTCATGGTCAATCGACATATCCGTACGGATACTCACCGGTCCTGCAGGATCCTTAGGCGGAAGTGAAGGCGCCTTCTCGCTCGAGAGCGCAGGCTGATCAGCGTTGGGCACGATCATCTTGGCGGTTTGCTTGGTGGTAGAAAGAAAGAGGACTGCGAGGGTGCGGGAGTCAGGGCATGGACCCGGACGCGGAATATATAGGGGCGCAGTGCGCAGGGCACATGCTCCCTGCGCAGAAGTGCCTGCGAGTGACAGAGTGATCGACTGCGCACTAGTCCCGTCCGCAGGCTGCCGCTGAGCTTACGCACAGCTGCGCCACACGCGGCTTGTAGCCTTGCCTTTTCGGGCACACCGCCTTCCACTGCCATCCAGAACGTGTACATACTTCTCTCAGAGAGGCTGTGCAAACGTGCCTAGTTCCCCGGGAGTGTCTCGCCCGGGACACAGCAAATAAGTATGTAGGAGGGGGGAATCCAGCAGAACATGCACATTACCGAAAATAACGATACGGATAGCGATACAAGCGTTGACCGAAAGCATCTACATAACCAGCACACCACATACCCGTCCGACACCATATATACGTCATGACGAGACCCCGACCTGCACCCACTTCCACTGCTGCGCCTCGAGTTTCCAGCCCTTGCGCATCCCGTTCGAGATCTCGCTGCTCAGGATGTGGATCCCGTCCGGGAGGAACTCGAAGTTCTCCTCGCCAAGGTCACGGTGCAAGATCTGGATGGGACCGTTGGCGTCGTCCGTGACGTCCGTCGCGTCGTCGCTCGCTTTTGAGAGCGCTGGCGTAGGTTCTTTGGATGCGCTGCTCACGACCGCGTTGATAGGGCCATCGAGAGTTACGTCCGCTTTAGCCTTGAGGGACGAGGGAGTCCCGTCCGCTGTGATCGAGTTCGCTGCAGCTGGCTCGGTACCGTTGCTGGCCGCTACCCCGTTCACCTTCGGTGCTTCAGTGCTCTCCGAGGCAGGCACCTCCGTAGTCGCCGGAGCCTCTGCGTTCGGGGCCTTGGAAGATCGCGGGAGCTTCCCAGCGGTACCGCCAGCGTTTGTGAGCAGCGCGATGACATAGCGGCGACCGCCACCAGCACTGGCCACGCTCTCAGACCCGTCTGCAGCGGCGTTCTCTTTGTCACTCTCGCCGTCGGCAGAGGGTATCTGCCCGCGCTGAGAGATGAGGAAGCTCTCCCACAGCGTCTCGACAACGACTGCGCGCTGCTGCGAGATGTCGTCGTCGGCGCTGGCGTCCGTGGCGGGCTCTGAGGAAGCGTTATCCGCAGGGGTGGCGAGCTTCCGACGCTTGCTCGGGCGAGACTCGGCAGAGGACTGAGGAAAGAGGACTTCTTTGAGCGCGTCTGGATGGTACTTGAACCTGTACAATCATATGTCAGATACACCAATCTATCAACGAGTGCAGTAATTAAACAACACATACCCAATCTCAGGCCAACTCGAATCGGTGCCAAAGACCATGACGCGCGTGGCGCTGAGCTCCTCATCTGCCCGGTCTAACCTCAGCTGCAACGCTCCCTCAGACACGTCGACGAACGGCAGGGAGTGCAGGCGTCTCCGCTTTCGTCCCGATCGAGGTGCGCAGCCGAGGGCACAGCGGCGCTCCGCGTACTCTAGGAGCCGTTGAGAGCGATTGCGTAGGCCGAACGAGTGAGCCGTGCCGGACTGCAAGGAACGACGTCAGCTATGGCTCTGACTGGAAGAGACTGCAGACGTACCGGTACGAACTCCGCCTTGAGGATCTCGACGCCGGCTCCATCATGGCTGTTGCCCCATCCAGAGCTAAGCAGCGAGCTCCCATCATCCTCGGCCTCGACGTCCTCGTCCACCCCGACATCCCTCTTGCGCAACGGCGAGCCCAACCCACCCACATACCGCGCCTCCCTCGTCAGCCGCACCTCCAACCTGAGGTCCTTGCCCTCCCTCCTCGCACGCCTCGCGGAGCTCCACGACACCCACCCCGAATGCAGCGCACACAAGAACAGATCCGAGTCGTCCGTATACACCCTCCGGCCGTCCCGGATCTCCTGCGGCTCCGGCCTCCCATACCCCGGATGCCCCCCGCTGAACTGCTGCACGAGCTGCCGCTGCGCGCCCGTGAGCGGGGGCACGGCGGGGATGAGCCCGCCGCCCCAGATGCGCGGGCGCGCGGGGCGCGCGAGCGGCACGAAGCGCGCGGGGAGGTAGATCGTCGCGCGGATGTCCACCGGGTCCGACGGCGCGCCCGTCTCCGCGACGGGCCCGGGGAAGTCGACGAACGGGAATGGCGTGCGCGGGTACACGAACGTGCCCAGGTGCCGCACGGGGAGAACAAGCGTTGGGGGCGGGGTAGCGGAACGCGGGAAGACGAAGGAAGCGGCGGCTGGAGGAGCGGAGGCGGGGTGGAACGGAGGGGGCGAGGGGCGGCGGGGAGGATACCCCATCGCGCCGCCTGGTCCGTAGGGCTCGCCAGGATGCTGGCGAATGTGAGGCCCAGGGCCTATTGAGTGTGGGTGGTGGACGGGGTGGTGACCGATCAGGTGTGGCGGAGGTTGATGCTGGGGCCCCGGTATGATCTGCGAGAGGGAAGACGGGCCTGCGCCCTTGGACGAGCCTTGCCTAAACTGCGCATCGCGTTCTTGTATGTACTGGGGCGGAATGTCTCCAGGGCCAGGCAATTGAACCATCCCAGGAGTGCCCGCTAATCCTTGCTTGCCCGAAGACGACCTCTGGTGCATTGGCGGCTGTGGCCCATGGTACGCCTGATTAGGAGGCGGAGGAGGGTACGAGGGGTGGTGGTGATGATGATGGTGATGGTGGTGGTGGTGCGGGTGCGACGGGCCCTGCGGTGGTCCTTGGCTCTCGCGCGTCCTCGCCCGCGCGGCCTCCATCTCCACCTCACGCTGGATGCGCTCGCGCTCCATGACCTCGAACTGCGCCTCCTTCGCGAGCGCGAGCTGGTGCTCGTGCATCCGGAACTCGTGCTCGCGCGCCTTCTCCCGCTCCTTCTCCCGCGCCTCCATCTCCGCCTTCTCGCGCTCGACACGCTCCTTCTCCCTTTGACTGGCACTCGCCCGGGCCTTGCGCTCCTCCCGCTGCGTCGTCCTCGCCCGCTCCTTCTCCTCACGGTCCTTCGTGTTCGCAGCCCGCGACTTGCTAGCCCGCGCAGGCGCACGCTCGACCTTCTCCGCCTCCCACTCGAGGTCTTGCATCCTCTGTTCATCGTACCCCGGTCTCCTCTCCACGACCCGCTCCTGCTCCCGATCTCGCACCATCCTGCCATCGTCAACCGGCGGGCCCGTGCGTGGCTGGACGAAGCGCGACCATACCTCGCCTTGTGGCGGGCCCATAGTTTGGAGTGGCGGTTGGGGGTGCGGTTGGACGCGCAAATTCGGGTGGCCGAGGCTCTGCGGCTGCATCTGCTGGGACCGGAGGTACTCACGTTCGCGATCCTCCCGCTCGATGGCATTCAGCCCCATCATCTCGTGCGCATGCCGCCTGAAGTCCTCCTGCTCCCGCTGGCTCTCCCTCTCCCGTTCTCTCTGCATCTCCCTCGCACGTTCTTCCCGATCCCGCTGTGCGTGGCGTTCCATCCGCTCGCGTTCTTTCATCTGCCTCTCTCGTTCTCTCTCCCTCTCCCGTTCCCTCTCCCGCTGATCGCGCTCGCGCCGAGCCGAGCCCGGCGACTCCTGCACGCCAGCTCCGCTTCCTCGCCGATCCCTATCACGCTCCAACGCCCGTTCCATACCTCTGTCGCGCTCACGATCCTTCGGGACGGCACTGGGATGGAGTCCGGGGCCTGAGAGCAAGTGCGTCACGCTGTCCTGAGAGCGAGCGGGCCCAATAGCGGTCGCAGGCATTGATGGCAGCGCGGACCCCGGAGGCATCCCAGGACCCGGGGCGCTCGGGTGCGGTCCACGGGGTCTGCCGGACATGCCCGGCCCGGAGTCCCGCTCGCGCGCGTCACGGGCGTCGCGATCGTCGTACGGCCGCTGCAGGCTCGCCATCACCGGCGACGCCGTGCTCGACTTGATGTCGTACGCGCCGCCGGGGCCAGTGGGGCCGACGCTGCTCCCGCTGCTGCCGCGGCCGCGGGATCGTTCGTGGTGGTGCGAGCTGCTGCTGCTATGAGGGTGCTGCTGGTGGGAATGGTGCGGTGGAGGCGGGCCTGGGGGCATGCCGTACATGGGTGATGGCTCTCCCAAGCGCAGGCTCATCGGTGCTGATGAGCCTGGAGGTCCCGGTGGACCAGGCGGGCCAGGTGGTGCGTGCATGGAGTGTCCGCTCGGTGGAATGCCTGGACCGACTTGCGTTGGGAAGACGGGGATGCTGCCAGGACCAGGGCCGTGTATGTGATGGCCTAGGGGCGGTGACGCGTGTAGAGAACGCCCGGAGGGTGGGTGCATGTAGGCAGACGATGGCGTACTGGGATGCGTGTGTGCATGAGGGTGATGGTGGTGGTGATGTGACTGAGACTGCGACTGCGACTTCGGCGGCAGAGACGGCGGATTTCGGTGCTCGACAACATATGGTTGTGCTTGCACGGGCTGGCTTGGTGGACCTGCGGAATACGACATGAGTCTCAATTGTTGGGATAGTCATCAAGAACTGCGAGACGAAGAGTGGCAGCCGATCTAAACTTGAAAGAAGGCTAGAAGCTGTCAAACATGTGATCGTGTCCGAAGAGGCGAGACCAAAGTAGTCTAAACCAGGCCGAAGCCTGCCACACCCAAACTCGGCTTCCGCGCACGCAGCCCAAAACAGACTCCCGACCGCCTCGAAGAGAAGTGGGAGACGGTCCGTACTGACGTGTTCATGACGCCGCGGCAGAGATATCAACGGCGACCCGGGAGACGGGCATAGTGTCGACAATTCACTGCAATTTCATGAGCGTCTCCGCAAACGACATCATGCTGTGGATGGGCGGGACATCAGACGCCTTTGTGTGTGTGGAATCACCGAACCATGGCGTCTACAGGGTCTTCCTGTGCGACGAGTGCTCCGGAGAGCGGGCGTTGAGGACCACAGTGCGCATATCATCCCCTCGCTTGCAGGAATGGAACCGGATCCCGAGAGAACAAGGCCGAAAAGTGAAACAAGAGAAGGATGACGCTCACCAGGTGGCCCCAAGCGATCATGCTGGTGCGGATGCACCTCCGGGTTCCCTCTCCTCTGCTGGTGACTCAACTCATATGGCTCCGACGAGTACAACGACGACGGTGGCGGGAGATGTGGCAGGCGCTGCGGCTGGCTTGCGTAGTCCGGAGGAGGGTGATACGACTGGTGACGCGGGGGCGAGGGCGGCCGAGACGCGTACTGTGGGGGTGGCGATCGCCGGTAGGACAGCGGCGGGGGCTGCTGGGCGTAGTGGGGAAAGTCGTGAGGCGGTCGCTCGCGGTCCCTGTCGCGGTCGCGAGGCCGGTCGAGGGGCGGGGAATGATGAGGTGGACGGTGGGCATGGAGTGGCTGCTGGGGCGGGGGCGGGGGAGCAGGCTCCTGTTCGTGACGTGGCTGGCGGCGGCGGGGGTCGTCGTTGGGGTCGTCGTTGCGGAGGAGGGCGGCGACGTTCATGGTGGGAGGAGGAGGAAGTGGGGGAAGGGAAGAGGGCGAAGGTGAGAAATTGGCAGTCGTCCATTGAAAACGCGGTCGCTGATCACAGGGGTAATCGAGATCGTTATCTCGCAACACCTCTTACCTCATACGTCCCTCTTCGCTGCCTCCTCCGCATTTGCGCTCGTCTTCCCTCTGTGCTCTGTCTCTAGGAGAGTTCGGAGCTATGGTATCTTGAAGATTAACATACAACAGCAGCCACTCTCCGAGCAACAACCCAACTTTCTTCACGCAGCCGTCGTGAGGCATTTGCGTCCGGGGAAGGACCGGGAGGACGGAGGTGCAGTGCCACGCGACAGTTGCAGCCTTCGATCATTGCGCCCGAATCTCAGATCCGCGCCTCCGGATTTAGCCGCCTGCCTTCCCCGTTCTGCGCCACAGCGCCAGGCTCAATCCTCGTAAACGTTCTCGCCTGCACCCAGCCACTCCCATAACAACCTCTCTCGACTCGGCACGCAAACACCGTGGACGCAGCTTGATACATGCATTCGACACATCTACAAGGCTTGGAGTACTTGCCAAGCTTGTACCGGCGAGATGTGCGAGTCGAAGAAGTGCGTTCATTTCCCCGAACACGAGCAAAAGCACAAGACCACAGGCTTGTGAAACGCCGGAGGTGGAGGCCCGAGGACTTGCGCTGCTAAGCGACCAAATGGTTCACGACGCATCGTGTCTCGTACGACGCGAATGTCAGTCTCGCAGATTCTCCAACAAGCACTTGAAGGAGACAAACGATCGACAAAACAACATTCACATGCACTCCATAGCGTACGATGTGTGGAGAGAACGCGTTATGAACGACTCAATGAAGGTACGTGCCTGGCATCCCTCGCAGTCCAGAAGCCCTCTACACGCCCTCGACGATGGGGAGAGCCCAGGCTAGTCGGAGGCGATGAGGACTGCCAGATCGATCGAAGTCGCCGCCACCGCACTCCGGGGACGCAAATGGCGTTATGCATATGTCTCTCGACCCGATCTCTCTACAGGTGCGTGTGCCTTTCGTAGCAAATATTGATACTCGCCAGAGCACGTTGGCCTATAGTACCTGTTTTGTCACATCGAGAGTCTGTCCGTGGCAAACTCACTATTTGCAACAGGGACTCTGCACGCGCCGTACGCTGTACATCTTCGGTAGACAACATCCGTACCCTTCACGCTCACTTTCCGCACGAGTCTGCATGGGCAGGATGGCGCAGTATGCGCAGGCCGGTGCTGGCGTTGTCTGAGACATGCTCCCGCTCGCTCCGCGGGACTGATATATATCGTTGGAAGGCACGCTCGTGCACGCTTCAACACAATGTGATAGTAGCATCGGAAGCAATCCAGTCATATCTGTACAACAATCATCAGGCAAACACGATAGCACCGTTGGTGATCATACACTCGCAGGTCCTCACCCATCTCAGACAGTAGTGACGGCAAGCTAGTCGCCGCCCCCCTCCTCGTTTTCCCCGCTGCTTTCGCCCGCCCTCAGATCGCGCTTCTCCGGGACAGCAACATCGGCAACGAGACAGACGGAGACGTACAGAAAAGTGAGCAACGCCTGATTCCCATAGCAAACATACGGCTGAGCTGTCGCCGGCGGGGTGTGGCCGGGCGTGCACTTGGTCACCCAATAGACCAGATCCAAGTTCGAAAGTGCCGTTGCAGAACGGCGGTGCTGCCTCCAAGGTGACATGGAGGTTCTTAAGCAAGCTAGCGGGGTCAGCCTGAGTGGTACCCACCGTATCCGTAGGCTTCGGTCGGAGGAAACGCGATGTGGCCTTGATAGGACTCCGAGTCCGAGTCCCAGTCGCTGCTACTTACACTGAACCCTTGGGCAACCGCCTCGTGTGGAATGAGGCAGCCCACCCTCCCAATCCCCCTCCGCATGAGCGAAGAAGGCAGTTCATGCTAGAGGGTTCCGAGCAGGATTGCAGGACCCGAGGACGTAACGGTCACCCCATAAGGACAGTCTCAATGTACATAGGCGGCAATGGTAGTGGACTATGTGGTAGTTCAGTAGCAGCTCATTGCAAGGGGTCGGCGATAGCAAAAGTCATTCTGGTCTCGTCAAGAACGCGCGCACTAAATAGCGTACTGTACGATAGCACCCCAGAAGCACAGTGGCACGGGTGGGTGTGTGGACATACATGGGATGCAATGCGATGCAAGGGCTTGTGGGGACGTGTCCTCCGGCAACATGACAGTCCGTCACCAAACAATTACCTCCTCTTCCAGCTTCTCTCTTCCAATCTCCACTGCTCATGTATCACGTCGTGAGATCTCCCTACGTGCGCCCAGGTTCAGTCGGACGGGATGCGCGCGTTGATCTCCTCGAGGAGCTCCTCGGCAATCTTCGCGTTGGACACCTGCGAGCGACAAGACATGTCAGGTGAGGATGGGGTGAGAGACCGAGCCAGGAATACGTACCCTGAGGTTGTAATGAGTCGTCGCGGCACCTTCGATCACGCTGAAGCGGATGTATCGCGGATCCTGTGCCAAGAAGCACCGCATGCCCTTGAACAGGGTCGCGTTCAGCAGCACGGTGTACACCGCTTCCTTACGCATCACTACAGCATCCGTCAGCGGACACGCTCTATCTGATCAATGGTGGGAGGAGCTCACCGAGCCGTGCGCCGCCACCATCTTCTCGTCGGACGTTGAGACGGAGAGTACCCGTCCCGCGCTCCTTCCACTGGTTCTGGGGGCTGAGCGTGTAGAGCTTTCCGCGGACCTGGTACACCGTGTCCTCTTCCTCCTCTCCCGTGTGCACTGCGTCATGGGTGAGCAACCCCGGCCACTGCTCACAGCAGGCACATGCACGCACCTTCCTGTTCCGTGAGGTTCAGTTTCTTCTCCTCGTCACTCGCCTCCTCATCCTCCTTATCCTTCGCCTCCCTCAAGCGCTCACCGAAGCTCACGCCGCTGTCCTTCTCGCTATCGTCGTCCTTCCCTGCATCCAACACGCTGCTCTCCCCCGAACCGCCAAGAACGCTCGCGCCCGAGCTCTCTCCCAGCGCAGGAGTGGACGATCCCGACCTGCGCTTGTTCGAGGCGGCAGCGAAGCCTTGGGCTCCACCCGTGGCATATGCAGAGAACGCGTTCGACGCCCGCGCAGGCGTCCCATGGCGCGACGGGGAACGGCTCCGCCCAAGGACGCTGGAGCTGCTGGAGGGTGGTGGCGGCGACTTCGGCCGCTTGGCGGCACTCGCGAAGGGAGACGTCACAGAAGCGAACGCCTCGAAGCCGGTGCGCTTCTGGGCAGAGGGCGTAGTCGAGCTCGATGCGGCCGTATCCTTGTCCTTGGCGGCAGCTGAGAAGGGCGAAGAGCTGGAAGAAGCGAAGGAAGACGACGACTGCGTCGCAGCGGAGCCCCATGGTGACTGCGGCGACTGCTTCGCCCCGAAGATGCTCGGCCCGCTCACGGACGCAAATGGTGAGCTCGTTGAGGCATAGGCCATGAAGCCGCCCTACGCCCAGTACATCTTCAGCACACTCTCAACGACAGCTGCATATGTACTCACAAACTTCGGTGGGGGTGAGGTAGGGGCCGCAGCCGGAGCTGCTTTGGTCTCCTCTTTCTTCTCATCTTCCTCGGGCGGAGGCGTAGGTCGCTTCTTCTCGCGCGTGTTCGGATCTGCCTCAGGGTCATCTCGGGGGCGTTTGGTAGCGCTGAGAGGTGGAGTACCGCTTCGCCCTGGAATGGTCTCCCCAGGCAACAGGCGCTCGCTCACGGTCCTGTCGCCGAGCTTCCGCTTCAGACCCTTCTCCTGGTCGGAGTCAGAGTCGCGTCGGTGAGGGGGCAGACGGGGCGTCTGCGTAGACTGGACTTCCGGAAAAGGGGTTGAAGAAGAATCCGAGGAGGACACCTGCCCGAGGGACGGTTCAGGCGCGCCGGGCACATGGGAGTCAGCGGGGTGTTCGGCGCCAGCTGCCGCACCGGTGTCCTCGAGGTCACCAGCGGTGTCGTTGAGGATAGGTGGGTTCTCTCCTCGGAGCAGCGGGGGTACTTGTACGTCGTCCTGCGCGTCGGCATTCGTGTCTTGCGATGGCGCTTCGACTGGCTCGTCTACGGGAATCGCGTTTGTGGTATCTGCCGCAGCTGAGTCCTGTTCCTGAGACGTAGACGCATCTTCCTCCATCTTGTGCTCGGGCACCGGGGTCGAGCCCTTCTTCATGTTCTGCCAGGTGATGTCTTCCACTCCTTGGCTAATCTGCCGGATCTTGGTCTCGTGCGGAGGTGAACCACTGAGAGCCGTGTCCTCTTCCGTCTCTTCCTGCGTTGTCTCCAATGCAGCTGCACTCGTCCGATTCTTCTTAGCTGGTGCACGGCGTTCCTTGCTCTCCGCGCCACCTTCCGCGTCAATATCCTGTGTGCGGTGAGGTCAGTACGCCCTATCGGGTGATCCGATATGTACGGAGGCGAGACGGAGAGAGCAACCGTGAGGTGTCTGGCAGGATCAGCGTCCGGCGTGTGCAGCGACAGTATGACGGGCATTCTGCAGCAAGTCACAGTGTGGGAGGGTTCTGGAGCCTGCTATGTCCCCGCTCAACCACCGGACGTTAGGCACGATGTTCTCGACGGGCTCGTACTGCCAGCATGAGCGGTGCCCGACGTGCACAACACCACAAGCATGGCATGTATCTTGCGTTTGGATATATACCGACGGAGAGACCCCGGAAAGGTAGAAAGTCTAAACATGAGAGGGGGTACGTACCGCGGTTGTGGCTTGTGGTGTGGCTGGTTCCAGCGATACCTCCCTCTCCCGCTTCCTGGAAATCTTCGAATCTGCTCCTGGACTGGATTCGCCAATGTCATTGCAAGAGACACAGGCGGACGGTCTCACCGTTCAGCTCTCCCGGAGGCGTAGATAACTGCTCCTGCGCTTCGTTCTGATTGCTTGGTGCGGCCACCTCAGGCGGGCTCGTCTCGAGCGGGTCTTCAACCGTCGACATCTCGTATAGCTCGCCTCTGTCGATGGTGGTGATGTGGTCTAGTCAACGAGCAAGTGTGGCCGCGAGTGCGTGGGGTGCTTGTTCAAACGGGTTCAGGGACAGAAGCAGGCGGGCGGGCTCCCAAGCCACTCGGGCGCTTGGCTGCAGCCCGATGCGATAAGATTCGCGCGGTAAGGGGGCGCTTTCGGGGTTTGAACTCGCCAAATCCGGGGTAAGCACGTTGCTTACCGGCCTCTAACCGGCATATCTCGATCGTGGTCCCCGCGGGACTGCCTAGCTAGTGGTGCAGCTTGTTGTCTCTTGTCTCTCCATGTCGGAGACCGCCTTATTGTCAATCTCTTGTCGGGCCCACAGACCTCTGTATCCTTGTTGTGCTCCTGCTGTTTCCAATGGATACGGCGCAACAACGGCGACGCGTATTTTCGTGCTGGTGCTGTGGACTTTTCCCCCCTTTGTCCTGCCGAAGTTCGCTCAGCCTTGCCGATGCTGCATGCCTTCACGCCGCCTTCGGCGGTTAGAAGGTGCAGTGCTACCGACCGGCCCTGTGGCACCGTACACGGATCTGCCAGCCTATGGCGGTAATAAAGTGCAGGGACCTGAACATGCATCTTCCGCGATACCGAGGTCTGGGCAGGGTCACTGTCTCTATCTGAGCACTATCATCACATTTTCGGCGGTGAATTTATTACGGGTTGGCATGCCGCCAAAATGCCATGGTAAGCCATCACAAGCTATAAAATGTGTTGCAACGTGTTGCAACTTCGTGCAGCATCATAATCCCACTGCGATGAGCATGGGCCCCATACAACGAGCTCACCAGTGGCGCAATTCTCATGAGAAACTCAATAATTACGAGCTATGCAGACATTTCTTCCGTACGCAAGAAGCGTAGTATTTCGGATACTTGCACCGAGCTCATCGTACTACTATACGGACACGCCGATCTCATGCCAGACCCGCCGACAATGAGGACATAAGGGACACTTTGCATTTCTGCTACATACGATGTGTGTACAGAACAGCAATACCATGGGTGAAAAGAACAACTGTGGCCGACGCAGCATCCGAGAGCACTAGCCAGGAGAATGATGGACCGACTCAGCGAGCCCCAGCAGAAGTACAGCATACAGGAGAAGCAAGGGGCCGAGCGTGCGAGTAGTCGGAATCGAGAAGGCCCAGATAGTCAGCCACCACTGCAGCATTTCGGACATGTAGAACTTCGAGACAGACCAGAGGACGTCAGATTAGCTATAGACGCAGCGACCAGAGCAGAAGCCAGCCTAGCAGTACTTCTCAGAGGATATGTGGTGCAGGAGACGGTGAAGCGAGACACGGGATCCACCAGATACTCCGGGCCAGGCAGAGGACCGAAGAGCGCGACAGGAGCCATAGAGCGAGACGCGAGGCCAGAGAGTGAGACGAGGGGCGAAATGCGAGACGGGAGACCAGCCTGGGTGCAAGACAGGAAACCACAGTGCGAGAGGGGAGACCAGAGACCTAGACAGGAGATGAGAGAGCTAGACGGCGGCGGGAGCCCAAAGAGCCAGTAACGCAACAAAGGCTTGTGAGTAGGCGGCTCCTGATGTTACCCAGTGAAGAACGACTTCCTGCCGAGCAACGGAGAGCTCTTTAGGGCCGCAGAAAGGAAATGGTGTGCTACAGGGGGCCTGTGACGGGGCGAATGCAAGGGAGTGGAGAGAGCGGACCAAGTCGCTGGCGAAAGTCTTCGTTGCCATCTGAGCAACGAATTCAAACTCCGGCATCGTACTGTACAGTCTTAGCGCGGGTAGTGGCACGTTGGTAGAATCGAGCGCCCGATTTCGCAAGCTATTGAAAGGAGAGCATGAGATGCGGGAGGATTGGGACAACTTACAAGGCCATAGAAGACGAGTGCAAAGTCGTCGCAAGGGCACCACAACCTGGCGTGATCCTGGTGATGATGATAAGGCACGAAGTAATGATATCGGGTTACATGGAGATTATAACAGATTATAACCCATAATGACTACTCCAATTGTTTGAGCCGTTATGATTTGGGCGCCGTTTCTGTGATGATGTTGGTAGTGGAACTGCTATGGGAGAGCTTGAGTCACCTGCTCCAGAGCAAGCTTCACGACAGGATTCATCGCGGTCGGTTCTCCTTGTATGCATCTACGTGCGCCGGACGAGTGCGTCAAGTCACCAGGCCCTGTGAAGTGCCGCGGTGGTTTCCGGCTGTGCCTGGCTGGTTCGTGGACGCCGTCTCGTTGCATGCTCGCCTTGGCTGGGCGATAAGATCCGCGGAGCTTGCCTGTTACAGCGTCCGAGGTTGAAGTAGACGGGATATGTAGCGTCTCCCTAGCGTTTAATACGCTTACTTTCAGTACCCAGGGCGACGCTATAAGCATGCTTGTATGTCAATTGAGAAAATGGCCGACTTCGGTGGCTCCACGACGTAGGCCGCTGCACAGCGACTTGCCTGAGTGGTGCTTAAGCATGTCATATGTAATCGCGAAGCTCGACAAGTCTATGCGGCTTCACCTCCTCGAACGTGGCACAGCATCATCATTGCCTTCGCGTGGTTCACTTACAATCGGGCATCGCCACAATGAGATGAGTTCGATCCCATTAAGCCGGCGAGTGAAGCCCGCGCACCAGTGCCTACAGCGTCTCGCTCCGACGTATGCTTAATGACTATCTCGACGAACTGGAGTGGGTGACTTCACTTAACGCTTCAATGGACAGTACCATCACGCCTACGGCTTCGTACTCAAGCCGTCCGGGACGACCCGTGCAAGGAAAGAGGAGGCATCGAGATCACGGTTTCCCAAGTCTCTCTTCTCAGTATACTTCAAGCCAAGTGGACTTCACCGGCCATGTCGGTTGCAGCTTTGGTCTGTGAAGTTGAATTGGGCAGCGCCAGATTTTTCTATGAGGCGAACTACCGTTGTACAGCCCGCATAGGTTGACGGTTTGTGCAGAGACTGCAGATGTCTTCGCGTGATTGGGACCTACGGTCGCCATGTACGTCCAGCCGATTCTATGTTTGGTCAGTGCGCAATTAGCAGTCTCATATAACCAGGATGTGAGGCGTGGGTCTTGAAGTAACCGACGGTTTCGCCCACTCGCCGAGTCAGCGAGCTGTTCCACCTCTGACGTGTCGCTGTGCTATTGCGCCGTGCCATTGGTCCGGTTTTGTGTCCACCAGCCTCAGCGCAACCTAATAGCCCTGTAGCTTTGTTATGAGATGAAATGGTGGGCTCTCGAAGGCTCTAAAGTACACCTCCAATGGTTCCTGATATCGTAAGACGGTCACAGGCGGAGCGCCGACTATGCTGGACTGTGGCACGGGGCTTCCACAACACCTGCCAAAAGGGGATGCTCATCGCAAACAATCACAGGCGCTTGGCAAGCGCCGCAGAACAGTGGGCGCCTCCTGGAAAGCTCCTCCGACTGGTTCGTCCTCGTCCCCTTCTATCATGCAGGGGTATCATTGCCAAGCTACGCAGTTCTCATCGCCTCGAAGTTGGACATTTTCAGAAGCGAACGCAGCTTGGGATCATTTTCGCCGCAGGCTACGCCGGCTTGCAAAGCACGGCATCGATCCGTGACCGCCAGTGGCCCATCTCGTGGAACTGTTCCTCAGCAACAAATCCCATGAAAGTGCGACCTTCGCGAGAACTGGTAAAGATTTTGCTATGATTTGAACACGCAGCAGCTCATGTCCTCCCTCCAGTACATACGTTCCTACCGACAGCACATCGCTTTGTGCCCAGTGTGCATACAGCATGTGTTGTACTCTTCTTCCTGCCGCCTCTCCAGCCCGAGATGCTGACGGTAAGCAAGGGTGCGAGAGTTGCCGCACTGAGACAGTGGAGGTATGAAAGCGCAGTGCTTTCCTGAGTACTAGAGGTGAGGGTTCTCAACTGCAGACTCGTGAGCAGCTCGGTCCGAGGATGGTCTCGCCATCTCAGGCGGCATCTCCCCGCATGTCTGCCGATCTCGTTCCAGCATGCTATGCGACTGCGCTATGCTAACCTGCCGCAGCCATATACCTCCGCGGCATAGCCTCGTTTTACCTGGAGTTAACAGGTTCCTTGCCTTGGGGTGCAATTGCTGCACAGGCGCATATCGCCTACGACCCCCATATAGCAAGGCTTTTCTGACACTGAAGGGGCACTCCAAGAAACCCATTCATAGGAACTCTAGATATTCGCAGCGTATCCACAGAAGACTCAAACCCGTGCTTATTTAATCGCATCGTCGTCGAAGAATCCAGTTCGACTTCGCATGTTTTGATGGTGATCGGAAGGCGTCACTCATCTTGCAGCATGCTCGGAGTTCAAAATGGCTCTCGGAACACCAGGTAACCCTCCTTACGGCAGCTTCACATCTTCTCAGACGGAGACACGTTCCGGAAACGCCAAGGTAACAAGAATACACGATTGTCGTCCGCGGGCGGTGACTTCATGTGCCTGAAGGCTGCTCATTTTGTTACATGGTATACAGATCGTCTCGCAAACAGCTTCTACCGCTTTGCAGACAGCCGCTCTCGTTCTGAAAACAGCTGCTATCGTTTTCAAACAGCTGCTATCCTTTTGCAAACAGCTGCCGTCATTTTGCAAACAGCTGCCTTCGTTTGCAAAAAGCTGTCAAACAGCTCTCGGAACACCGGGACAACTCTTCCTTTACGGCAGCCTCGCATTTTCTGATAGGGATAAGACGATATGGAAACCCTCAGGTATCAAGGACATCGGATTGTCCTCCGCGGGCGGTGAGTGCATGTGCCTGAGGATTGTCAAATGTTTGTAAAATGTGCACAGGGCTATCCGAGCTACGGCTAAACGGAGCTGACGAGAAGCCGTCCCCAACAGATCGGTTCATCGAAAGTCGCTCTGTCGGTAAGAGCTCCCCGTTGTCGGTAGCGCACCCTCCTCCCCTCTGGCGACATTCGAGTGGATGCATCATCCCAACACTCCCAGGAAGCGGCTGTATTTCTCGTATTACAGATGCGGAGACTTGGGCCAGGATGAGTGTAGGCGATAACTGAACTCAGGCCTTTTCCTCACACACCATGTGGGGCTCTGCCCGGCATCGACGCTTGACCGTCATCACTGCGCCCGGCGGTGGATCATATGCGCTTGTAGGAAGCAGACACAGCCGCTGCCAAACGCCCTACCCTGGTCCTCGGAGTAGCCATGCGACTGTGACTATATGGACATAAAAAGTGCGCACCTGACGATCCCGCAACCGGCTCTGGCTCATCCCCACCCTGCCCATCGCAGTGACTATGGCGCGGATTTTCAACGGCCAGCACTACCAGTCTCTCAGCCGTTCCTCCGCGCGGTGTCGCGTGCTCTGCGTCTTCATTACCGCCGTCGTCCTGCTCTCTACCTGGCTCATACTGTGGTCCGAGACTTTGCTATCAGGAGTCTGGAGGCCGTTCAGCACGCACAACCCACATCCGTCGACTCCTCATCCCGACCCCCCCTTGTTCCCAGAGTACCACCAGAAGGAACTACTCCTTCCTCAACACAAGTGGAACCAAACGCACCCGGGACCTGACGATAAATTTTTCTTTGTCGCTGGCCATGCAAGTTCAGGTACGCCCGGCTCTCCGCCACCATCTGCACGGATATCTGAGGGTGCTGGGCAGGTCAAGGTTGGGGAAACTCATTGCAGGAAATATTGCTGAACGCATACTTGGCATCTCGGTTGAATAGGACGTACGTCGTCTGCTAGCTCGTAGTATGCTCAACGCTGACGGTGCAATAGGTATGTGTTCGACAATTACACCTGGGCCGCTCAACCCACGCCCTATACGGACTACAAAGGAAAGAAGATCCCTTCGCAGATCCCTTATTCCGTGTCACTGCGAGGTATATCATTCATCTGACAAGTCTTCCTGGTCGATGATAACACTGCCTTAGGTCCTATCGTTGGAGAACCATTCCCTCCGGGAAATCACCCCCCGCCGGCTGTCAGCAAAACGTATTACGAACACATATGCCCGACACCGGTAGACATACGCCACGATGAAGTGCTTTCCTCCCCCGAGACTCCTCACACCGTCGAAACGGTGGTCGAAGCGTGGTCTAATAAGCTGCAGGCCATCGACGCCCCTTGCGTACAATCTGCACGTCATGTGGGCCCCATCTTCACCCATCCCAAGTAAGTCGGTCATTGGATGGATTACATGGCGGCGAGTCTTACCATACGCAGCACGTTCGGTGCGCGCGGATCCATGGAAAGCATCTGGAACGACTTCTCCACGTCACCCATCATGACCCACTTCGGCTGGTCCCCACTCATTGAGCTCGGCTTTGACACAAACCGCGAGCTCTTCCTACCGGCGCATTCCTTGGCGACCGAGCCGTTCCTCTCCACCGTACCGTTCACCACCAACGCCGATCGGTACTCGATGATTCCGGGCCTCATGGTGATCCATGTCCGCCGCGGCGACTACGACACCCACTGCAGGTATCTCGCCGAACAGTACGAGGACTTCGTCAGCGTCAACACCTTCCCTTCCATGATGGACCGCTTCACTATCCCGCCATTCAAAGTGCGCGGGAAGACTACTAGCGCAAACAGGGAATACTACAGGAAGCATTGCTATCCATCGGTCTCAGAGATTTCTGCCAAAGTAGCGGATATTTTGAACACACCGGCCGCGCGAGGGGTACGCAAGCTGTTCATCATGACCAACGCCGACCGGAAGTGGATTGCGAACCTCAAGGATGTATTGTGGGGAGTCGCGCACTGGGAGATGATCTCCAGCAGTCGCGACGTGACGGTCAGCTGGGAACAGAAGTATGTCGCACAATGCATCGATGCGCTTGTTGCCCAGAGGGCGCAAGTGTTCATCGGGAATGGGGTGAGCACTCAAAGGCACCGCATCATGTCGCGTATGGTCTGACCCTATCCTCGCAACAGTTCTCGACGCTCACCTCTACGCTCGTTACAATGCGACTCGCCAACGGTCTGCCACCCGATTCCACGCGTCTCTGGTAGGCCGTGCTACAGATCCTTGAGTGCCACAACCCTAGCAAGAGGGAAATACATACGTATATACATCCAGAGCTAATGACATGTACTCGATAGCAATTATATAGAATCCGCTGCAACGCATGGGAAGCAGTACTAGTACTAGACAACCTTGGATGATAGCCAGGTATCCAACCTCCCCTACACGAACGCACGTCTATGACCCGATCATCAATCTTCATCCTCAAAGCGGAGTATCTGGGCGTCCTCGTCCACGGGTAGATTCCGATACCCGCCCCTCCCTCGGAATTGGATAGCTAGGTAGTCGAATTTCTCGGCGACCCACTCATAAGCAATTCCTGCGACGCCGACGAGGAACCAGGGGACGCTTGCAAGGGTGTCCAGCACGCCGGACCCGCCTGAGTAACGAGAGCCACTGTCGGCGCCTGGCAGACGAATAGCTCTATAGAACAGGGAGAGGATCAGCGACTTTCCTTGTTTGTGTGGACTGCAATACTCACCCTCTGCTGTAACCGCCTCGTCTGTAGTACCAGTAACCCGCAAGTGCGGCGAAGGAAATGGGGATCAGCAGCATCATCAGCCAGAAGAAGACTCCATGGCCCCGAAGCCCCGGGCATGGATGCGCCGCGCCGCGATCGAGGCGTTTCCCGCCTTCGCAGGTCGAGATGGGAACCTTGCGGTACGGCGTGAGTTCATACCAGAAGTCCTCTCCGTTGCGACACTGAGCCACCGGATCGGCCTCGTGAGGTTTCAAGCCAGGCATCAGGACGCATCGCTCGTTATCGTCGCGGATATAGTTCCATTCACTGCCCGCGTTGTGAGTGTCTTGGCAGCAGAGGAGCAGGGGATCAGAGACTCACCACTCAAAGTCTCTATCGGTACATTCACAGTTCCGCACGACCGTTTCTACGGTTTGCCGAAGGTCACCGACGATACAGTTGGCGTCACGCCTCCGACGATGGTAAAGCGTCTACGGTGCAGGTGCTGAGTGGACGGATTTGGAGACAAGCGGCATGAACGAACCTGTCTGCCGAATAGACATTGCTCTGCGCGCTCCTCACTCGGACTCCACAGCTCGAAATCGTCATGAGCAGGATCTTCAGGGTCATAGCGACCTGTTGGTGGCGATCAGCGAGAAGCCCGCATGTGATCGGAGTACATATCTGCTCACATTTGGTTCTGGTCAGGGAAGAGAAGTCGAGGTGGATAGCGACAGCAGCGTCTTTGGCGCGAGGGTAGTAACCGAGGAGGATGAATCTACGGCTGGTATCCTCGGGCACGGTGACAATTGCCTTCACCCGGACTGGCTCGTCCGTGAATTTGTACTCCCGCCAGCTGAGACCCTCGTCAGTGCTGAACATGACATGGTCTGTGGGACCCTCGTCGTTTGCCATGATCAGAATGGAGCCCGAGTCACCGAACTCCCATAGGTGTGCATCCTTGTGGACTTCCTCCCAGGTGAAACCAGCGTCGCGGCTGAGGAAGGTGTCGCTATCCTCGTATCGTTCTAAGGACTCGCCCACATTGCCAACAGCCATGAGCAGGCCGGGGACAGAAGGTGTGCTGAAGGTTGCTCGGACATCGTAACGTTCGGTATACCCGTGGACATGCAGGGCACATTTCTATTCGAATCAGTTCGGGCGTGATCGTAGAGAAAAGACATGGGATCAGACTTACTGTCGAATCACAAGCATACCTGTTACCATGGGAGTCCTGCTTCGGCGCTGCGAGAGGACGCCAGCTCCCGCCTAGGCCACACGTTAAACTATATTCGGGACGGTATCAGATGAATCATATACCATCGTTGTGGGTGATCATCGTCTGCAGCAACTTGCGCCCAGTGAGAGGCGCCTCGCTTGGATTGCTGACGACATTAACTAGCGCAATACCGTCGAGATTGATCATCTTCTCGAAATCGACGTAGCCGTCGTTGTTCCGGTTGACGTTTGGGAGAGAGAGCCCGAAGTAGGTACCGTTCGAGTTGGACTTCAGAATGTTCCCCCAGTAAGGTGCGGGAGGCTCAGAGGTCGTCACATGAAGGAAGATAGACTTGGTGCTGGACTCCAATATGGTGTACGCCTTGGTAGAGAAGTATGAGTAAGAACACCCGGACGTTGGTGTGTTACTCACATGTTGATCGGGCCTCATCGAAGGAGGGAACTCGCCCGGCGCAAATGTCTCGCCATTTAGGGAGACTTGAATGTCTAGGGACTGACGGGACGCTTGGTACTAGATCATCATAGTCGTCCATGAGTGGTCCCGGCTGGCGTTACAGCGGCACTCACCTCCGCGACGATCAGGTACTCAGAGAACTTCGCAAAACCAACAACATGGTCGAACAGTTTGATCTTCTTGTCATAGAACTGCTTCCCGGCAATCAGCTCGAGCGGGTTCTCCAGCCCAAAGAAGCGCTGGTTCCCCTGCTTGACCTTGTACGACTCGCACAAGATCTGGTTCGGGTCGATTCGGAGCTCCTGGTCGCGGGCCCAGGCGCAGTTCCGCACGTACTTGTCGATGAGTGTCCAGCGTCCGCCATTGTTGAGTGAATAGTGCGACTGCATGTGGCAGCTCTCGCCGAAGCCATCGCAACCCTCTTGTCCAGTCCAAATGATGTACTCCGACTCCTGCGGGTGGAAGTGCAGCACAGGTAGCCCGAACGTGTTTGGCGGGGTAGGAGACTCGAATTCCTGCCATGACTTGCCGGTGTCAGTGGTGTAGTAGTGCTTCTTCGAGTTCGTGATGAGGTACGCTCGATCGTCGGAGAACTTGTGGTGATAGAACGCGACGAAGGTCTGTTCGGGGCGGAGACGGTTCCAGGTGTAACCCTCATTGGGCGACTGCCATATGCTGTTGTCCAAAAGCCTGATGAGAATCACCTAGAATCCCAGGTCAGACGAGCATTCTCTGACACCGCACGAACGTAGCACTCACTGTGGATTGCCGGAAGTACGCGTATTGGACGACGAGGCTAGGAAACTCGAACTGCCGCACGCAGAAGTCAGCGGAGAGACGGACAGACAGCGACACATTTGCGCACCGTCTGATGTATGATTTGACCTTCCACAGGTTGAGCTGCAAGAACGGTCAGGGATGGCACGTGAGATAATGTCTACCAGTCTTACCATTCGAGCATGGCTTCTTCACGCGTTCGTCTTTCTTGACTCCTCGATCCCTGTCACAGGTATTACCAGGAATCCTGCGGTAACCCGAAGACCCGTAGTATTCATCTGAGGGGTCTTGACAAACGTCCGCCGGGATAGGCTCGGGCCCCACGGGAACACACTTGTCGCCATCTCTGACAAAGTTGTAGTCGCTAGAAATATGGAAATGAGTAGTGCTCAACACTCGTTGAGATCTCGGCACCGCTTACCACTCGTAGTCTTCGTCTGTGCAGGGGCACGGCTCCTCATGTGGGACGGGATCAAGGAACTTCTCGCCGACATAGCAGTTGGCGTCTGGCCTGCGACGCTTGTAGGATTGCTGGCATAGGCGCAACTAATCAGCTACGTACAGCGTAGACAGGATCGGGCAACTTGCCTTGTGGCCCATCAGACACTCGTGCGTGGATGAACGCGCTTTCCATTCTTCGAAATCGCGTTCACCACACTTGGGCCGATCCAGCGTGGCAAAATCTAAGAACACGACGCCAAACCGCCGTCCGTCCTTCTGATCTTTCTTTGCGAGTTGTCCGACGAGGAGGAACTTCTGGGAGGTCGAGTCGGCGACGGTCGTGAGAATGCGGGCGCGCATCCGCGTTCCGAAGTTGTAGGTCCGCCTAAAAACATTCGCTTCAGTCTCAGACTGCAACAGTACACTCTTACCAGAGAAGGGCCTACCATGTCTTCCCGAAGTCGGTGGAATAGTTGATAAAGTCAACACCTTCTTCATCATCCACGGCGACCAGGATGCTACCCTGGTCTCCAAACTCGTACTTGTGCGCTCCTTCTTGTACCATGCGCCAGCTGATGCCACCATCTGTGCTCAGGAACGTGTCGGACTCGTCGTATGGTGCGAGGTACGGCCCTATTGAACCAACACCCATGATGAGACCAGGGGCGGGTGACGAGAACACGCGGCCGAAGTTGTGCGGGAGCGTCACTGAGTGGAAATGCAGCGAGCAGTCTTCGTTGTTGGGGCTGCACGAGATCCTGTCGCCCTTCTCGTCCGTTGATGGTGGCTTCAGGCGCCCCCACGTCCGCCCTGCGGTCACGCCGTGTCAGCGGCCGCCGTCTGATAGCGATGCACTAGGCTCACCGTCGTCAAACGTGATGCGCGTCTGCAAGTGTTTCTGAGCTTGGCGGCCTTCGACTTCTTCGGCATTCGCAACAACGTTGGCGAGCCCGACACCCTCTACGCCGTAGATAGTCTCGAAATCGACGTAGCCCATCTCGTTGCGGTTGGTGTCCTTCAGGCTCTCCACGAAGTACGTGCCGTTCGAGTTGCTCACGAAGAGCGTCCCGATCGAGCTCTTGTCGTGGGAAAGCACGTCAACCGCCAGTGAATGCGTCGTGGACTCCACGATGGTGTATGCGTTCTCGCGGAGCCGCGCAGACGACGAGTGTGGGAACCGCGCCTGTGCCCAGTTTTTCGTGTCTTCGGAAACGTACAGCAGCATGTCGCCCGCCGAGCCCTCGGAGAGATCCTTCAGCGCCACGACTGCGAACTTCGATACTATAGCGAAGGCCACAACCCCGCGGGCGTTCTTGCCGATGCCCAGGTCCTCGACCTTCTTCTCCGTCTCGAAGAAATCCGTGGAGTGGTACAGCCGACTTGAAGAGAGCGTATGCGCACCACCCGTGCCCGAGTTCTCAAACGCCACGCAGTATATCAGGTCCTGGTGGGCTTCGTGCTTGAAGTCCTTGCTGCTGTGTGCGAATTGGCAGCGAGACGTATCGGCCAACAGCAACTTTGAGTCGGAGCTGAAGGCGTCCTTGGTGTAGTAGGTCTGCCATTGTGTCCGTTAGCATCCATGGGTGTGAAGAATTGCAAGTGCACATTTAAAGAGTGATCAGTATGACCGGGGGACACCAGCGCAGGAGGTGACGAGCTCACAGCTCAGGCGACAAAGGGGAGAGTGTATGTTGGATTCGGGATGGAATGAACGTATACGCACCTCATCGTAACAGACCGTCTTCCAGCCAGACCCACTGCAAGTAGTTCCTTGGTAGAGTACATAGCCCCACTTCTCAGTGTCGGCGTGGAACGAGAGCGGCCTCCCGACAAGGGCGGGTTGGATGGGCATCTCAAATGACTGCCATGTCTTGCCACGGTCAATGGTCCTGTAGTGTTTGGTGCCTCTTGACAATATGAACGCCTGATGCAAACATACGCGATGTTTAGCAGACTAGAACTATGAAGACGCGTCTGTGGGCACTTACAACTCTGTTGTCGAAGGGATGCTCGATGACCATGGACGCCCTGCCCTCAGGGACGCCGTCTGCGGCGCTCCATGTCTTGCCTTCGTCCTGGGAGACATAGACGATGCCTTTTACGACGTCGTGGTAGATTGCAGCCTGTTGAAACCCCAGCAGCAGTCAACATATGCATACATTACTCCAGACCGCGTGACACACGTACGGTACTGTCATCGAAGAAGAATAGTCTTGCTGGGAGGTTGTCGAAGGTCGTAATAGACGACTGCGGCTGGGCAACGGTCGCCGCAAAGAGCCATGCTATAGCCCAGAGTAATAGGACAGCCCTGTGGTGGAGGGCCATGGTGAAGAGGTGTTTGCTCGCTGCGGAGCACAGCGAGCAGGGCTGAATGTGGCGGAACGGTAACGTGGAGGTCCAAGACGCGCGTACCAAAGATAAGCCTTCTAATCTAATCACTCGGGGAGTTAATGTTTACCCGGCATTACTATGTGGGGCGTTAACGCCGTAACGAAAGTAAGCGGAACCTCCGGCCCGGGGTCTAAGGAGTAACCCTCCTCAGTCTCCTCTGCCAATGGTCTTTCCAGACTGTCCTCCATCGCGCCTTAGAGACTAGAGTCCTCCTCGACTCCATGCCCCGCTGTAGTTGCGCTATGGTTCGCGCATTATATAGCTTCAGAACGCACAAAGGCATACAAGATCGACGCGACCTTGATTAGTGACATACTCATAATATATGGCGGAGAGTTCGGGAATCTCTCCGGCAACTCCAGGACGATTCTTAGTACCTGCACGGTGTGCGACGTGTCCACCCACTGCCCCTAACGGGTACACAAGCAAGGCATTCGATGATTGGAGACCTAGCTTCGCGCAACATGTTGAGAATGGCTGGAGTCGCAAAGGTGACACGAGTGTCCTGGTGGAGATTACCCTTACGCCGTATACGCGTTCGTCTAAGTTTGTAGAGTGTCAGGAATGTCATCTGCGGTCGAGAAGCCATTCGTTCGCGTGGCAGCGAGGCAACTGGGTGAGCTCATCCTATAGTAACACAGTTGATGCCTCGTATATCGGATACCTATCACCTCTGATCGAAACGAACGGCACATGAGCGCATGCTGGCATTGGGGACTTGCCTATTGATACCAGCGAACATCCAGGGAGAAGTTCTGGGGCAAGAGGAGAGTTGGACGCAATAATGATACAGATAGCAAGTACACAGCGGCAAGGAGACGTAGATGGGTTGAATAGCCAAGTCCTGGGGCAAAGCTCTAGTCGATGACACCGAGATGGTCTTCCTTGATGGTTCCAATGGCGAACTGTGTCATGAGGGCGCGTTACGACCGTGTCAGTCGCGTCAAACCTCGAGTGGAAGGGGCCAGAATACAGGTTAAGGAGCACACGCACAATTTCTGTCGCGTCGACACGCGTACCGACGATCTTTAGGCGCACCTTCGTGTTTTTCTCGATGATCTGCAGACGCGTTCGTTGGTGTGGACGCGTGCGGGTAACCGCGACTGACCTGATCTTCGGAGGCGAAGGATGGCGGGTTCGAGTTCGGGTCGAACTTCATGTCTGGGTGAATGAGCTATGAAGCGGTGGGGTGTCCCAGGCGTTACAGGGCAGCTGCGGTATCACAGGACCAGAGACTCACTTGGTGCGAGACGAATACCGTCAAAGGCCCAACATCCGCGAAGAAGCCCATCTTTCCCAGAACGATGGTCCGCAACGGCCCTTCAGGAGTGGGAAACGAGACACACCTTCGTAACATTGTTCACGACACCGTCTACCACCTGGCCCTTGAATGGTTTGAATACAATCGCACGGTACCGTGTCACGAACTCGGCCTGTCCGCTGCCAGGGAGCACCATCCCCTTTCCAATATCCAAGATGGAGACCACGGCAATGATGTAGCCGAACTCGCCAGAACAGGTGCCCTCAACGTCCGAGTAAAGCTTGGACTCAAGGAAGTTCAGCATCCGTGGTCCGAAGTAGGAGGGATGGAGGAGGATTGTGTGCGAGAGCTCTTTCTGCGAAGGATGAGATATTACAGCTCGCCATCAATCCAGTGTCGCCTTACAATGAAGAACATGATGGCCGCTAAGAGCCCCCGCGGACAGCTGTTCGAGACGAGTGGGAGGAGGAGGTGCGTGCTACGGCACGACGTCGAAACTCGACTCGAAGGCGCCGACGGAAGGGCTGTCGGCATTCTCCGAGGTGGATGAGCGCTTCAATCTGTCTTCGTCGCTCGAGAGCCCGACCTGCAACTCCTTCGATCGAGTCTATCTCGGGGACGAGTTCTGCTCCATTCGCCATATGTACTAGAGGGACTCAGGGAGGACTGGCCGACTTTTGCCAGCTGTTTGCAGATCGATAGACCCACATCAATGATTTTACGTGGACAGTGGTTCTGGGCGGAGAGTCGGCAGAAGGCAACAAACGCCCGGAGTTGGCGGGGGAGGGGAGGGTCGCTGTCAGCGGAGTTCTCGCTTGACCCTTAGACGACGTGAAACGAGGAACTCCGCGCCGTCGGACACCAATTACTGTGTGCGTAACTTTCGCACCAAGGGCCTATCGATCTGAAAACAGCTGGCATAACCTTGTAACAATGTCTGGTGACTACTCTGAATTGTTCCTGACAATCCGGCCTCGTACGGCTCCCGTGCACGGAACCTATCAGAGTCGATCGACTTCCGCCTTGTGCTCGCCTCTTGAATCAGTGCCTGGCTCCGAGTCATGTCGCGGATAAAGTGTACGGTGGCAAGGAACAGGCCTTCGTCTACTCAGCTTATAGTGCGAGAGTCTAAGTGCTCTTGGGGAATTCATCTCTCTTGACCACCGTCTTGCGCTTCGTTCTCCCTGCCACCTGTGCCCGTCTCCCAGTTGCAGAGGACTCTCAAAATGCCACAGGAGCCCTTCTCGACTCTCCCTGTAGAACTTCTGCACTCTATAAGCCGACTCTCCGACGCTGCGGAACTACGTTCGCTCTTGCTCGTGAATCGCCACCTCAACGAAGTCTTAACCCCGCTTCTCTACAACACTATCCACATCGAGGACTCGGTGACTGCGCAGAAATGCATCCGCACACTCTCCAGGGACCGTTCCGAACTCGCCTGTGGGCGCGACCTACCCACGCTCGTGCGCGATCTCGAAGTGAGCTTCAATCATTGGGGTATGCCTGCGGGACCCAAAACGAAACTCGCGCGCCGGCTCTCCCGTGCACTCGGCCGTATGACGAATCTGCAACATCTCGTGTTCACCGCAGCCTACTTCTGCAGCCCGAAGGCCTTCGCAGCAATAGCACACGCCGCCGCGCCCAGCTTGCGTTCTCTCAAGCTCACACCACAGAGCGAACAACACTGGGCCGACAGCAGCGAGCCAAGCGTCCTCGACGGCATTCGTCCGACGTTCTCGGAGCTCTCATCGGTCACGTTCTCTATGTGGGACGACATGCCCTTGTGCTGGATGGACCTCTTGAAGCACATACTGACAGACCGTGCGGCACACCTGCGAGAGATCACCATCAAGGACTACCATCGCCTCCACCTCTCACGCTTATTCCGCAACAGCCCTGCGTGGTCCAGCCTTGTGGAGCTCACACTAGAGGTCCGGAGCGTGCCGTTTGATTTGCTCCCTGCAACACCCAATGTCCGCACGCTGAGCATCTCCGGGGCGTCCGGCGGCGAATACTCTTGGGAGGGAGTTGCCATTCCTCCGGACGCGTTCGCCAAGCTCGAGACCCTCGAGTGCCCATACCAGCTGCTACCCGCGTTTCTCCCTGCGGACGCGCAGAGGCAGCGCCCTATCCGCACTGTACGGCTTGACGACGCCCTCTACGACGAGGACGGCGGTGAGGGCGACTACGCCCACGGTGCACAACCGGATTGGGACGATGTGTCGAAGGTGCTCAGTTGCCTCCCGCGCTCGGCTGGCCCCGTAACCGACCTGAGCATCTACATCGACTGGTTCGACGCGGAAGAGTGTTGGGACGACGTGGCGCAGCACCTCACCACGCTGGAGAGACTGGTGATCGTTTTCTTCCAGGATCCCGGCAATGTGAGTTCATCTAGTCAATGCTGCCGGTGACGTGCTCTTCGAGAGGCGGCGATATGTTGTCTGCATGCTCACGAATGTGACGTTTTCTGCAGTACGACCGCTTCGGGGATTGGGGGGAGACGCTTCTCGCCCATACACCGCGCCTGCATACTCTGTTGCTCTCCGATGCACCAATCAAGACCAACGGCTCCGAGCTGGCCTTCATGTTCGCGTGGGACAGACGCGTGCACCTCACTTGGCTGGCGGAATGGGACCAGCACACCGACGCGCTGAGGAAGGTCGCGTTCACAACCGAGTTCATGTGGACGAAGACGGAGCGCGGGTGGGAAGCGCCAGCGGAGAAGGACGAGGAATCTGACGATGACGAGGAGGATGAATATCAGCGTAGAGACTGGGGTGAAGAGAGCGAAGGAAGCGTCATCTTCGAGGGATAACGCCTGCGCAGAGGGGGCTTCTCTGTTCCATCTGAAGCGTTGTATCCTTCTTCTGCTCTCTTACAAATTCTACAAAGACATTGCGCCCACCTGTCACTTCCCCAGACAGCTCTCGGAGCTCGTACGGTTATGCAGTGTCATGCACTCTTCCCGTATGGCTGCGTCTTGTTGGCAGCAATTTCAACGGCGCACCGCCACTACCCGCTACTGTGCTAGGTTCGATCGATGTTCTGATCCGGCCGGAGCGGATAAACGCCGCAAACAAGGCCGCCAAGACCATCGGAGGTTCAACATAAACTTCCACTTGAATTGAGCACTCAGGCTAGCCGTGGATGTCCGTTCGGCCTTGGAGGGTGTGCAGCTCCCTGCAATCGTGTTCTACTAGCGCACCTCAATAAGTCGGAATCCCGTACATGTATTCTCTCCCGCGTTGAATGATTCTTCTCACAGCTGGGGGAGGGCCGGGGGACTCATGCAGTCTCCGGACTGAACGCACAACAAGGCCTCCGTTCTCGAAGCCTCGCGTTGATCATCCTTGTTGGGAGTGTCTACATGGCCGGTCTGTTGACCTCGGCATTTGTCCCCGTCAGTCGAGTCATTCTGCCTGCATGAATGAAGCGCGTCCCGCTTTGAATTCATCAAGCATCGGGAGGTATGTCCAGGCACCCGCCAGGCACGCGTTCCGCCGCTCACAAGTCATAACTATTCAAGTACCGAATCCCTCGTACGCTCTCTTCTCTTTTCTCCGAGTACTACCAAGACGCGTACACAGTGTCGCTAGCCCGAGCCATGGCTAGCACCCTTGCGCGACTGGCATATACCCTCTCGCTCTTCGCGGCGCTCGTCCACTCCTTCGTACCCGCCTCTCCTTACAGCTCGCCGGACGGCACCGCGCCCAACTTCGGCGGTATAGAGACCGCGCTGCGGGTCACTTGGAAGCCGCAGCATTTTACCGCGACGGACGCGCACCTCATCGTCCAGGGTCCGCAAGGCCTCAAGGGTGGAACGGATCATGTACGCTTGCGCGGGATACCCGTTGAGGCGGGGAATATACTCACGAAGACATGCAGGGAGCGTTGGTCCGTTTCGCCGACTCGGACGCCGCGGCTGCAACTACAGGATGTAAGAGAGGATTTCTGCCTGGGTCAGCCATATGCTCGTAGGAGATTGAACGCTGATAGGCCTTCATTTCCCCTAGCAAAGACCCCTTGGGTCGCACTCGTGAACTGCGACCCCGGCGCGAATACTTCAGATGCAAGCATCGTCCAGCGCGCCGCGGACCTCGGTGCAGTAGCGTTGGTATATATCCCATACGCACCATCACCGCAGAGGAGAATTACCGACTGACGGGAGATTAGCTCTTGTACTCCCAGCAAGCAGAAACGTGCGAGGTCACCCAGTTTTCGGGCGACATCGATATCTACGTCCTACCCTCCACCGAGGCTAGAGAGTGCGTACCTATGCTCACACCACGCATCGCCACCGTAGCACACCTGGCCTTCTCTGATATCTCTCGGCATGCTAGCTACGTCCTGAACACGTATAAGCACATCGACTGGTCCCGCTACCGCGACTTCAACGCCACGACGCTCGACTCGGCGTTCGACGCCGTCACCTCGCGCAACGACGCGGTCGCCGTCCCCTTCCTCGTCGCGGACTTCATTCCCTCCGGATCTGCGCCAAACGCTACCGCCTCGGCGAGCGGGAGCCACAGGACTACTAGCAGTACGTCCGTTGCGCAAACTGGCACGGCCTCGTCTACGGGAAGCGCGCCGAAGGAGACGTCCACTCATTCGGGGGCGCTGTCGAACTCGCCTGTCGTACTGTGAGTGATCTCTTTTATCGCCGTATCGGTTAGTCGTCGCTCATATTGTTGTAATCGATGCTCAGGATGCTCTCTGGGATTCTCTCCCTGTCTGTCTACATGCTCGTGGCCTGAGTGCTGTAGGCCTACCGCCTGTATTGATTTGAATACCACCAGTTCGTGGGCACCTAAACATGTGCCGCTGCGTCCTCTCATGCGTCAGAAATACAGGGCTGGCTGACAGATATCATTCTACCTCTGAATGGAATGGTGGAGGAGGCTGGAGTGGGGAGTCCCGTTCGACTGTCTGGCAGGGACTGCATTAGAGCGGTGGGTGGGGGTGCTGGTGATACACACTAAGCGAGTCTAAGTCTACGGTATGTACGCTTGTCCAGGTCTACTACCGAACGTCGGATAGCAATCACATCAACAGAGGGTTCGACTCCCGACTCGCACCATCATATCCTCGTGTGGAGACTCAGGCCAAAGACGTGGAAGACGATAGGGACGACGCCTTCCGGGTCTTCAGCGCGTCCCCGTGGAAGTAGTGCGCGACGGGCAGGTCCCACTCGCGCAACGTGTACCAGATTTTCGCGCCATACGCGTACCAGAACGCGCCGAACGCCGCGCCGCCCAAGTGCGCGTAATGGTCGAACATCCTGCGTGTGTGCGCTCGTCAGCGTTCTCCAAACGCCAAACACCAGTACAGGAGCCGCAGAGGAGAACTGTGCTTACTTCCAGCCTCTAAGGACACCGATAATGTCGAAAGCGAGGATGGCGGCGAATCCGGTCTGGATGTTAATGGGGAACCAGGGCGGGATGACGAGCGTGATCTCAGCGTCAGGGAAGCCGAGCGCGGTGATCGCGAACATGGCGTATATCGCCCCGGACGAGCCGAGACTGTGCGACCCCTCCTTCGCCTTCGCCATCCTTGTCGTCAGTGCGGACTCTGAGCCAGCTGCCGAAGCGTTGCCCGACGCAGCCGAGGAAGCGGACCGGAAGGCGCTGGGCGAGGAGTGCTCGGCTTTGAGCCGCGCGATTAGTCGGGGGTATTGCCAGCGAGCGTATGCGACGTGCGAGACGAGGCTCGCAAACAGACCGGCTGTGGTGGACGGTGAGGCGCGGTCAATTGCGTACGACCAGTAGACGCGAAGGCAGAGCACGTACCGGAGATGAAGACGGCGAGTAAGTGCCACTTGGGTGTTGGTTCGGAGAGGACTCCGCGCTCCTGTTCGACTGCCTTGCTACGGATCATGAGTTGTTGGCTAGCCGCCGCGCCTGCTCAGCACAGTCAGCGCCGTGTCGTCCTAGCAGAGGCCATACATACCGAAGCTCGCGAGGGCCATGCAGTTGAACGCCAGATGGAAGAAGTTCTCGTGGCTGGCGCAGCCTCCGTCAGACATGTCGCTCGCTCTGAGATTTGAAAGCCCACAATTACCTGAACACGGAAGTCAAGAGCGTATACGACTTCCCCGAGAGCGGGTTATGCGTGAAACTGTTCATCATGAAGCTGCCCAGCCGAGGGATGCGCCAGGCCACGAAGACTGCACAGTTCACAGCGCCGATGATCCAGCACATGCGCTTGCCTTCGCCAGCGTTGAGGATGGGCTGGAATACTTGCACGTACGACCATATGGCCATACTTCTGATGGTCTCGGGGAACTGCACCATGTTGCTCTTGAGGGCGGTAAGCGCGCCTTGCAGTTTCTGTGGGCTGCACCGTTCATACTGGCACAGCTACAGAAGCAAGGGAAAGAAACGCACCCGAGCAAAGGCATACTGTCTGGCCCGTGCGAGTTCGTCGGAGGTTGGTGGGCGGTCTTTGAGCAAACCACCCTGTGGCGTGGAGAGGATGTGGGCCCACCACTTGAAGAGATCGTAGTTGGTCAAGTGCGCCCCGACAGCGAGCGCACCAAACGTGCCCGCTAGCACAAACTAGATTGTGCTGTTCGATCATGTACACAAGGACACCAGCTGCGCGGATGCTCACCAGAACCTGGTTGCGTATCGGCACATTACGCACTGCGTCGGTGAATGAGGGTAGCTTCTTCGCCTTCGCGACCTCCTGCCTGAACGACGGCGGTTTGGGCGCGACGTCATCAAGCACGCGCGGCAGCCGTCTGATGCTGGTGAATGTAAACGAGCGATGTGGAGGGCGACATCGGAGGGAGCAGGGCCGGAGTGGGCGTAGAGTCCAAAGCATCGCCGGGTCGAGAGTGCACAGGCGCCCGTCCGCTTCTGGGTTTTGTGCTTCTTGCCTCCGCCTGCCTCGACGCCCGCCGAGGGCACACGCACCCTGGATCCGCCGCACAGAGCATGTTCTTCTACATCTCCTTCCTCAGGCCCCCGGCGACCCACGCGTTTCCCTCGGGCTCAGTATCGATAACCCCGCAGGTCGCGAACGACCTCCGCACGGAGCCTTTCGACGGCGCGCAGGACATCTACTACTCCTGGTCGCCAGTCAATCTCACTCGCGCGGAGCCATATCCGACCATCACCACTCCGCAGAAGTTGACTGTATGGCGCCAGAGCAGCGCATACAAGGAGATTCCCGTGCCGCTGCCTCAGGGCCTGCGCGACGGACAGTCGTACCGACTCGTGCTGACCGCGCACGGCCAGGGAAGACCACACATCATCAACCTCGCCGCGCAGGACCTCGGAGTCAGGCCATTTCCGGTGCTGTCCATGCCCATACTCTTCAGCTCCCGCACGCGGGGAGGAAGCGCGGGCGAGAAGCAGGAGCAGATTGAGCGGGTGTACAGGGTCCCGCTGCAGGCCGGCGAGAACGGGTTTCTCACCGTGCGGGAGCAGACGTCGTTTGACCTGGACAAGGTGCGCCGAGCTGTTGCGCGTGGTCGGCCAGCTCACGAATTGTGTAGACGTGCGGTAGAAAATATGGGACAGTGGTATCGGGCTGAGCTCGTGGCTTGTCCAATTGGCCCAGGGGTCCGCTCAACCTAGCGAGGAACATCCCCTGGTACCTCTGGCCAAGGACGCGCTGTTCCACCCACGAGGTCGCAGCATAGTTGAACTTGGTAGGTGTCCATACGGTCCGAGCACTATCATCAACCTTGCATTGCTGCAGGTGCCGGCACGGGCATCGTGTCCCTCACCCTGGGAGCGCTACGCTCAACAGTATCCAAGGACAAGGATGGATGCATTCTGACAACCGACCTCGGTCAGTGCCGTTCACCCTTCCACTCTCGTCCGTACTCATAATGAGCAGAGTCCGCCATGCCGCTCCTGGAACACAACGTTTCCGCCAACAGCACTCTCTTCACCCTCCCATCAACTCGACCCCGCCCCCTCGTCCTGGACTGGGACAGCCCAGAGCTCCCAGAAGACGTCCGCACCGTCCACTCAGGCTTCGACGCGATCGTCATGGCAGACGTCACCTACAACACCGCGTCCTTCCCCTCGCTCGTCCGGACGCTCTCGTCGCTCGTTCGGCTCAGTCCGCCGGAACGGCCGCCCGTGATCGTGCTGGGGTACAAGGAGCGCGACTCGGCGGAGCGGACGCTGTGGGAGATGGCGAAGGAGATCGGGGTGTCGTTCGAGAAGGTGGGGGAGAGGAAGGGCGCGGGTGGTCAGGCTGTGGAGATCTGGATTGGGAGGTGCGAACAGCGCGCATGACCTGGAGATGGTGGTAAGTGCGTTAGTCTCCGCGTGTGTTCGGATACTGACCCTTCGCAGGCTCATGCTCAATGTGAAAGACCATCCAACTTGCGGTCTGCGGGCCGACTGTCGTAAGGAGACACGACAGCACTCGGCCGGTCGCTGACATTAACGGATGCTCGTCGAGGTGTCCCTACAGGCTTTCAAACAGTGTCTCAAAACTACGACCGACCGCTACATTGCGAACCGACCTGGAAATGGTATTACAATCTATATATCAATCCGGAGAATCACAGACGCATGGTGCGCCGCCAGCTTGCGATCGGTTTGCCACGCGCGTGCACTTGTACTGCTATATCCGCCCTGCCTCACTTTCCAACGCATCCCGTACCACGAGCATCTGCATCTCGCTTAGCAGCCCCCGCTCCCGCAACTCCCGGAGCCAGGCGTCGCGCGAGGCCATCCGCGCAAAAAGACGCACGTAAGCGACGTCGCTCACCCCGAAGGAGGCGAAGAGCGCAGCGATGCGCGCCGCGTCCGGCGCGGGGAGAAAGCGCGCGCGGAGCATCTCGAATAGGCCCGTGCCGCACGCCGGTGCGGCTGGCTCTGCCAGGAGAGGAGCCAGGTGCGTAGCCTCTCTAGAAGATGATATGCTGGCGGTCGTATGTGCGTGGTCGGCCGTCGCGGTTGTGCTTGTGGTCTCTGGGGAAGCGGAGGCCGGGTGGAGCCCGTCGATATCAAGGCGTGCATGCTGGTGGTCGACGGGCCCTCCGGGCTTCACTTCTCCTTCAGGGACACGCTGCGCTTGACGCAGAACCTGCTTCTGAACAGCACCGACCGCCGCGTCCCTGAGGTCTCGACGAGCGCGACCTGGTATCGTTGTCCGCTTGCCGCCTCGACTCCCTGCTGTGAGTATGTCAGTCGCGTGGCGACCCTTCTTGAGAGCTCTCTGCGTCCCGTTTAGTCCACTCACCTTTACGTTCCGCGAGGCGAGCAGACAAACGGAAAGCGTGCGCGGGCCGCTCAGGAGGACAGTGGCGCGCTCGACCACGGTCCGACGGCCCACCCGTATGGCAAAGGGACCGTTGTTCGCTGCGCAAGCCCTTGCGCGGGCGATCCACATACGAAGGCTAGGCTCTGGGTCAACATCGTATACCATTGGAAATCAGCGAGCGACGCACGTTTCGAGCGCGCTTTGCTCCTGGCGGCACACCAGCGTCGTGCGAGTTCGGAGGACGCCTGTGAACCTTGAGCGCGATCTTCAGGTACGCATCGACGGGCCATCCGCCGATGTACTCCTTGCGGAGGACCGGCGTCCTCGCCAGCACCTGGACCACAGAGCGTGTCGGTCAGCAATGCTGATGGGCGGGACCTCATGCGCTGCGCGGACGCTCTACCTCTGCCTTGATACTGTCCAGGGTCCGTTTGTCTTGCTTGTTATAGGGAACGCGCAGGTCGACGTTGCAAGCGGCGACGTGGCGGATCGACCTCTGCGGAGGCAAAGGAATGAGTGATGCTTGGGAAACTACTAGCCCGGTCCACTGCACGGCAGGATATGGCAGGACCGGTGGAGTATCGAGCCGACTTACGACGAGGCGCGTGAGCTTTGGGGTGTCATCCTCGAGGCGCATTTGCGCCTGCAGAGATATCCCTTTGGGATTCGTGTACACGCAGTACGGCAAGCGAGGCGGCGGCGGGATAGGAGCAGGATACGAGGGTCCAACACCTGTGCAACGTTCAGCAAAGCGCGGTGTTGGAACCTAGCATTCGGGCGAGGGACGGGCTAAATAAGGAATCCGCGCTCACTCAGGCATATATCGGAAGGCTTGGAGATCATTTGTAGGCTCATGCGGGGCGCTTTTGCGTGCCGTCTCCAGAGATTGCGGCGCTTGACGATGAGAACGGTGCCGAGGTCGAGGATCCAGCACCTCAGGACGGTTCAAAGCCACAGATATATATCTTGCCTCCGGGAGCCTCATGCCATGTCCACCCCCGTGTTGTACGTACGAGAAAGCGATACAGCTAGTTCACCGTCTGTCGATTCGTGCAGGCTGGGGCACGTCTCCAGCTGCGGAACGCGCGACACTGCCGAGAAGGTGAAACGAGCTCGGTGTCGATCTGTATAGTGACAGCCTATGGATTCGGAAGTAATGTGTGTTATGCGCATGTGCGCCCGCAGATGGCGGTGACCTGGGCCTGTATATCATGACCTCGTCGATTCGCTGCAGCGGGCGAAGGACGGCGAGTCCGACCCGTGTCCCTGCAATTGCCACGTGACCGCGTCACCCCGTTCACCGCGAACCTGGAGGCTCGAAAAGCTCGTGCCAGTCTTCGAGCTGGACGTAGGCTGACAACTTCAAGACCGGTCGCCGGCCGGTATTCGGCTGCTTTGAGCTCATGGCGACGATTGGGGCCGTTCTGGGTGTAGCTACAGCCCGGGGGTATCTAAGCAGTGGGTGCACACAATGGTGGGTTGGGAGATGTGCGTTCACTGTAGACCTGATGGACACGAGTCATTGTGAGACGACTTCATCAAAGTCCACGAAGCAACTAGGGCATACCGACAGTCGATGCAACACACGCGGTCGCTCAGCGAAGGAACGCACTGAAGCGAGGGCCAAAGAAGGGATGCGTATCGGAACTCCTAAATTCTCGTGGCGGGCTAGATGTCGTTTTAGGACTGGCGCGTCCCAACCACTCCTGCTACCATAGCTCACTCACCAGCAGTTCAATACAGCGCGGAGCGTTCGGAAGGCTTCCCAGACGCGATACGTGTTCCCGCGAACTGACTCAGGGAGATGATTACTGTGCAGCGCGGCGAATTCTCCGAGCGCGAAGATGTCGTTTATTCCCGCATCGATGCTGCAATGGACAACCTGGGTCAGCACTAGGGAACATGACACTCCTCGAAGCGGACGCAGCTCACTCGATGTAGAGGTAGTAGAGCACGTCGTGGACGGTCACAGCGGACACGCCGTCGGCGGTCGTGTTGTACCCGGGCACTTCGAAGTCGTCGAACGGACCCAGCCGGATCTTCTTCACCGGGAGGTCCGTGGCGTAGCTCCGGTAGACCAGCGGGTGGTCTCGCAGCAGCAAGGACCCCTCGTATGGGCGCTGCGTGCTGGCGTCCGCGCGGAGGTAGCAGTCTCCCAGCATGTCTGAAGCCTGGTCGTCACTGGGCCCGAACTGGAAGGCCAACAGGACGCGGTGGAGCGAGACTGGGATGATGCGGCCCTCCTTGTTCTTCCACGCAACCGGGGGCTTTATCGGCTCCTTGTGTTTGTTAAGCACCTGCTGCATGCGTTGTCCTGGTAGAGACTTTGGTCAACGTCGCCCGTGAGCGTCGCGTTGCAGAGTGGAGAGCGTGCGCACGATTGTAGTCGAGGAGGCTTTCGCCGCACTGCGGATGCGTGCAGAACCCATCGCGCGCGATTGTGTCCAGCGCGATGTTCTTCCAGCGCGGCTTGCCGTTGTCCAGGTCGTCCCAGATCGCACCGATGCCGCAGTTCCAGCAGCAGAGCTCCCAGAAGCGGTCCGCGTCCTTGTCGGAGTCGTAGAGCGCGGCGATGGAGGGATGGGTGTTGTAGAGACAGACGTGCGTGCGCAAGTCTGAGAGGGGTACGCATGCTTTGATCTCAAGGAGGATTTCAAGTGGCAGCTGGAGGATGGACAAGTCGGACTTCTGCATGGTTGGGAGAACAGATGAGCTCATGCCAGTGGACCTTTGACTCTGAGAGAGCAGAGGCAGGCGAGCGCGATGCTGCCACTGGCAGGGATATGCCCCACGTGACCGTCTCCTCGCGCTTACACGCGAGCTGAGTTGAGCTATCTGAGCCTTCTCTTTTCATAGTGCGCACCAGCCAGCAAGGGATGGAATGATTGGACAGGTAAGACGGTCTAACTGATCGCGGATGCATCCTGGATTTATACTGAATACTGCAACGTAACTATAGTACAGGTGTAGTTCATTGAAAGTGCTACACGGCTATGGGCGACCTGTGCAACGTCTCCAAGAGATGAGAGAGAGACAGCGCAATGAACCAAGTGACTACCACCGGTATCAGCCCAGGAGACAGCACTAGTGGCAGACGAGAAGTAGACGTACCTGGAGCACGTTCGCTGCTCTCAGGCGAGGTCGCCCTCACCCAACGTTCCGAAATCATGCGCCTCGGCGGCGGCGAGGGCATCCTTGATCCCCTTGCTGTTGATCTTCTGGCGCGACCTCGAGTACATCCAGTAGTTCTTGTACCCCTTCGCGGGGTCTTCGTCGACAGCGAAGACGTGCACGACCGCGCCGTACTCGTGCGGATCCAGCTTCCACCCGTCCTCGTTGGTCACGTAGGCCGAGATGTGCTTGGGCTGGTTCGCACTGCTCGCGTGCGTGGACTTGTGATTGTTTGCCCTGGAGTATCCGTTGTAGCATCAGTCATGGTACGAACTTGGGTCACATGGATGCCAAAGAGTACTGACGTGATGAGCAGGTTCTTCACCGGTGGCGGAGCTTTGGTTCCCGACGGGAGCCAAGGGGGGTTCCGGGTGTCCTGAGGAGACCGTGAGTATGAGCAACAGTCGGACGTTCGGACATGGACCTGGGTACGCACCCCTGTATCGGCATTCCACCTGGCGACGAACGTCTGGAGGACCTGGAGCTCGTGCTTGAGATCCTGGGTAGGAGGGGCGGTGTACAGGTAGTACACCGTCGCGCCAGTGATCTTCGCGTGTCCTGGGTTCGACATCGCTGGTGGTCGAGTTCGGGGCACTCGTGTAGAACGGTGAGTATTTATACATCTTCAAGCCCGGAGACGCGGTGCCAGGACGTGCATAGAAGCGCATTCGATCTGGTGCAGCCTGTCGCTCGAAGCTGCGACCCTCGGCGGCGTCATGGGAGGAAGAGCCACTCTGGCAGTCAGTGCTTGACAAGGACGAGGCCCTAGACATACCGCCGGTGGAGGTCAGCAGGTGCGATGATCAATCCTGGCACACCAGAGCCATTCTTACTTCGCGCCTGCAGGAACTCGGTAGGTGCAATGCCCAGCCGGGACGAGGTCGACGACTTCTGTGTGTCGAGCATGGTTCAGTGGGGCAGCTGGTGGAGTCCATGGGACCATTACTCCGAGACTGCTGTCCACAGCTAGGCAGGGTGCAGCGAAGGACGATGTATTCTGGGTGCGCACACCTGGGTTCACTTGATCATGGTACCAGGAAGCTGCAAGGTCCGGTCCAGGATACTCGCTAATATGTAGGGCCTCACCCTTCCTGGTTCGTCGTGCAGCCTGGGCAATAGAATATGCACTCCGGTAGTAAACGGTAGCGACCTTGAAAGACGAGCGCGCGGCACGACCCCGTGAGTTGCCAGGGCTCGAGCGTCCGCCGCCGCCTATTAGGGACTGTTGCTTCCGCTGTAGGTTCGTGCAGCTGCTCTTAGAAGGATGCCATCTGTTTGCGTCATCGGAGCCTGCTCGCATAGCAGAATCGGAACAGCATAATTTCGGCGCAACTCATAGAAGCCTCACATGGACTACAACTTGAACATCCTACAACCTCCCACCAGACCATCACGTTCGACTACGTGTACTCCATTGGTGTCAGTATAATTAGTATGCAGACTAAGGAATTGAACATACGGATAGCTCCGCAGCGCAGGCTTAAGCCAAAGCGCCCTGGCCCAAGGTCCCGAGATCATGAGCCTCGGCGGCGGCGAGTGCATCCTTGATCTTCTTGCTGTTAACCTTCTGGCGCAATTTCGAGTACATCCAGTAGTCCTTGTACCCCTTTGCGGGGTCTTCGTCGACAGCGAAAATGTGCACGACCGCGCCGTACTCGTGGGGATCGAGCGCCCATCCGGCCTCGTTGATCACGTAGGCCGAGATGTGCTTGGGCTGGTTCGCGCTGCTCTCGTGCGTGGACTTATGATTGTTTTTCCTGCATATTCATTGTAGTTTCAGCCAAGGTGCGCACAGAATCATCAATGCGCAAGAGTACTGACGTGATGAGCAGGTTCTTCACCGGCGGCGGAGCTTTGGTTCCCGACGGGAGCCAAGGGGGGTTCCGGGTGTCCTGAGGAGACGGTGAGTCTGAGCAACAATGGGAGGTTCGGACATGGGCCTGTGTACGCACCCCTGTACCGGCATTCCAATTGGCCACGAAGGTCTGTAGAACCTGAAGCTCATGCTTCAGATCCTTGGTGGCATGAGGTGCATCGTATAGATAGTACACCGTCACGTCGCCGATCTTTGCGTGTCCCGGTTTGTCCTTCTGGGGGTCTGCCATGTCTGAGGAATCCGTGCTCCATGGTCTGCAATGACGGCCATTTATATATGATCGAGCTTGGCGTATGCGTTCAACTCATTGAGATGGACTTGTCGAACCTCGCCATAGTACCGCCGGTCAGCTCTATGTCGTAGCTGTCACCGGTGTTCGGGATTAGGAGGCCACACCGATGTCTGCGCCGTTGACCGACTCGCTCGAAATTGCTGAGTTCCCCAGCAGTTACGAAATAGAGAGCCACAAAGTGTGTCCAGTTGACAGCTGCTACAAAGTGCGATCCTGAACACATCACCAGACTGGGTCAGCGGGTGCAACGATCGCTATTCACGAAGAAAAGCGCGTTCTCACTGAATGTTGCGGCAGCCGGAGCACCTCGCCCGATGCGCGCCAGGGAGTAGCTTCGGGTTGTCGTTCCTGCGACGTTCTACAAGGGATCAAAGGACAGCAACGCGAAAGACCCGGCCAGCATCTTTACCCGACCGTTGACAGCTCGGAGGCCGGTCAGAGGGAAAGGCCTCTGACGCACTCGTGATGGTGTCGCAGCAGGAGGCCGCAGGAGCCTGTCCAGGGGACGCGCCACTTCGTTTCGTCGAATGAACTAACACCAAACCGTGTCGGTCGCATTATGCACGTTCGAGCAACAGGCTTGGCCCCGATACCATGAGAGTCCGTCGTCGAAAGAACCTACACGGCGCGCTGCGAGATGCCACGGAATGAGAACACTCGAAGAGTCGGAATAACAAAGACAGCGCAAGAGCGTGTGTAGCTGAGTCATACATCTGAGATCGAATTGAGCACAACACGTCGAAAGTCAGGACGGTTACCAGAATCATTGGCGACGCTTACCGTCTCGGAACCACGCATCCCGCACCACGTCCTCAATGCTCGGCCTCCTGTCGGGCTCTAGCACCAGCACCCTGCGGAGTAGCTGCACGAGCCGATCCGCGTCCGCATCGTCAACGCAGCCCTTTCGCAGTAACGCACGGCGCCGTTCCCATTCGCTGTCTGCAACCTCGGCCGATATTTCTGCCGATTCAACGTCAGCGATACGGCGACAGAACAAACAATATGTATAGGGATATACCACTCTGCCGCAGATGAGGGCGTGACTGCCAGTAGGACTGCCACTGCGGCGGGACGGCGCCAGCAAGAGTGGCCAAGCGGCCGAGCAACCCCTCTGCGAGGCCGACGCCGTAGAACAGCGACGAGCCCGTTACGATCTCGTATATCTGATGGGACGGTCTCAGTATACGGATACGCCGCGCAGCAAAACTGAGACAGACTGTTGCGCCGACCGCCCACACGTCACTTGGAAGCCCCCACTCCGGACTCGAGTGGCCCAGGGCGACGCGAGCGAATGCCACCTCCGGCGCGCAGGCTTCCACAGCACACTGGAGCTCGCCAGCGGCCTCGTGAGCCTCGCGAGCTACGCTTTCTCAGCAGGACATTCTCGCGTACGCATACAACACGACCGCGTACCGTTGCCAAAGTCCAGTATCTTGACCTCGGGCGGGCTATCCGGCGAGCGTATGCTCTCCCAGTACTTACCCAGTTCACAAGGGCCTACGACGTACGGCGGTAGGGAGGGGGTCTGGTCCGACGGCTCCCGGGGCAGGACGATCGTGAGGTCGTACGGAGTCAAGTCCTGCATGACGTCGTCCTCGTCCTGAGACGCGAGCTCGGGCATCGCACATGCAAGGTTTCCTAAGTGCAGATCTAGACGATTCCCCTCAGCATCGATAAAGTGTGGTTGAAGGGAGCGCGCCTACCTCCGTGTTTGACCCCACGGCGGTGCATATGCGCGACACCTAGCACCAGGCCTCGAGCCAGGGCCTTGCGCCAGCTGGGCTCCGTGCTGGGTTTTAGGATCGAGAGGAGCGGCAGCACCACGTCTGTGACCAGGACGTGGTGCGAGCCGTTCGGCCCGTCAATGATAAAGTGGTCCTGCAGCGAGAGGACATGCGTGGAGGGCTCCGTCGGACTGACAGCGAGCTTCTGCAGCATGCGCGCCTCCCGCGCCTCCTGTGCCCCCGAATCTGCCGTGGTAAGCTTGAGTGCTACGAACGTGCTGCGCGAAGCAGATATGCTCAGTGCACCGCTTCTCTCTATCGACGCATTGCCCACCTTGACTGAACGTCTCTCGCGAGCCATACGGTGGCGAACGAGCCGAAGCCCAGCTTGTGCAGCACGCGGTACCGCCGCTCATGAGAGGCGAGTCCGGGCTGCGAGTCGAGCATGTCCCCGATGACCACGGGGTGGTACCCGCCCGGAGAGTACCGCTCGAGGGCCTCGGTGGTGCCCATAGGGTCGAAATGGAACTCGATGGGTTGCGGGGGTGCTGCGACCATCTTGGTAGGAGCTGGAGATCGTGGCGGCGAGAGGTGAGCAGCACGAGCGCCGAAGCACCCCGAGACAGCGAGAGATTCGGGTACTAATACTTGAGGCGCCCTGGTCGCACTAGGACCGGGAAACGACGCGAACTGAAGGCAGTATCGATGGCCTGAGCGCCGAGCAGCCGCTCGCAGGCAGCTTTCCAGGAGTCTTGCCACGCTGGGACTCGAGAGTGCTGGCAGGAGGAGACGGCGATGCCGTGCCGGGGCAGCAGTGATCGAACCGGAGACCGACCACAGTTCCTCAGAAGACGAATGACGAAGGAAGGCAGGCGTTCTGATTCTGTAGCAATAGCATCAGTAAATCGCTGCTCGGGCCTCCTGGAAGCTGTAGTAGGTAGTAGTGTTCCGTCACGGTGCACTGCTACCACAGTGGCAGCTAAGCCTGTCAAGTCCGAGACCCTGACCCACGCTCACTCTTATCGCTGCTAATGAGAGGGAGGGACTGTTGCGCTGTGTTGTGAACCGTATATAGGCTCTTCGTCGATAATTGGGATGACTGGAGTAGCGGGTCGGGGACCGGGGTACAGTACTGGTACAGTAGCTCGAGTAACCCAAGCGAGGAGCATGGCAGGATATCTGGCAAAATTAAGCTGTAGCGTGGTCATAATGGGTCAACTGGGTAGCAATAGCATCTCTCTGTTAGTATATCGGTTAGTACACGCGCCTGTCACTGTGATTGGCCGCGCGAAAGCGGGGTTCGACTCCCCGACAGAGAGCTGTGTCTGTTGTACTTCGTTTTTGTCCGTCCATCTCGTTCCGTCTGAGCTGACCACGGAGCTAGCCATGGTGCCTCACATGCGCTTCGATTCCTTCGAATCCGACGGTGAAGTATGTCTACTTCATGCCCTCCCTTGAAGCTACCAACGATTCAGGCTGCTTCACCAGGGATACGGTCGCGGGTAAGCTAGTTGTCATTCGATGGTATGCGATGCCGTACTACGTATAGCGTCCGTGTAAATATAAACAGCGTGACTAGGTATTCAAGAGCAGACCGGGCAGAGTCCCCGCAGGGCCACAGAAGCAAGCTAATGATACAGCGTGGTGGCAATTGTCCGTGTGATTACGATAGGCCAACTGCCTTGGAACCGGACTCGACTCGCAATCCTGCACGCGCGACTGGAACCCCGAAGCAGCAAGCATGATCGCCTCGTTCGCCTCTCATCCTCGGCAGCGCAGCGCAGCGCTGCACGTCTATGTGTGGAATCCGAGTCCTATACCAGGATGGCGCCGCCGACGACACCAGAAAGCAGCACCACGGCCCACATGCCGAGCGTGGAGCCCACCGCGACCGCAGACGCGCCGTTCGCGTTCGACGAGCGGTCCGTGCCCGAGCCCGCGCTCGAGCCGCTCACCGTCGCCGCGACGGCGCCGACGGTGGGCGACGGCGGGCTGCCGCCCTTGCCGTTCATCGCGAGCGCGGCGTCGGAGAGCTGCGCGAAGCCGACGGACGCGGGCTGCGCGCGGAAGACAGAGTAGACGTTCTTGAGGAACGTGTCGCCGACGATCCACGGCGGCGCGCTCGTGCCGGACGTGCTGAGCGCGAAGAACGCGCCGACGCACGTGTCGCGCGACGCCTGCTCGAGCAGGAAGTCCGCGTTCGAGACCGGCCAGTCGATGCTGCTCGACCCGAACCGCAGCGTCACGTTCACGTCCGTGTCGCACGCTGCGAGAGGAGCACCGGGCAGTTCAGCTTCTGTGCATGTAAGGGGAGTGGGCGGAAGACGTACGATATGTCCAGTAGCCTGCGTTCTGGCCGGAGAGTGCCTGGCTGCCTGGGATCTGGGCGTAAAGCGCCGAGATGACGTCTTGAGGGCCGCCGACGAGGGTGGTGCCGGTGTCAATTGCGGCGTACGCCGCCGACCCGGATCCAACTGTCACAGAGTTGCCGTTGACCGTGAGGCCTGCACGCGCAGCGATGAGCTCATGCGGAGGCGAACACAGGCACACGCGCGGAGAGACGTACCGCTCAGCTGCTGGATCCAGTAGCCCTCCTGCCCGGACGGGATGTCCTGGTAGTCGATGTCGCCCGTGAAGAGCGTGTTGTTCACCGCGCCGAGCGTGAACGTGCCGCCCGGCTCGAGGTTCTGCACGTTCGACGCGTCGACGAAGCGCGTCAGCTGGAACGCCATGAGCGGCGAGTCGAGCGTGCCGTCGTTCTCCACGAGCGTCTGCCAGAACGGCGTCGCTCCAGACGCAGCGATGCTTGCGAAGCCGAGCCCCATGAGGCCGGACACGGGCGCGTTCAAGAGCCCCGAGGACACTTGGTTGACGACGCCTGAATGGAGCACTCAATGCCTGACGTCGTGCGCAGCGGGATGGAGTAGACGCACCAAATGTTTGTGATTGTACCTCGAAGCCCGCGAACTGGACGACGTCCTTCCCCAGCGTGCCCCGAGCAGCACCGGAGCCGTAGTTGATGGAGAAACTCGTGTTGAGGTCGGTGAACGTACTGGACGCTATGGTACCGCGTCAGCAAGGGCTGCGTTGGCGCGGTGGTGGGGTGCCATACCTGAGGAATCAAAAGTGGGTATCCCGTCCTGGTTCGTCGACACGCCATCCGAGGCCGCAATCCAGAGGTCGGATGAACCTGTGTCGAGGATGACGTTGTAGGATATAGCGGGCGTGCCAACTGCTATTGACCCGTAGAAGCTAGAGTCGGCATTCTGGTTCGTGAGGCTGAAAGATAGTCAGCGTACGGCACGGAAGACAAAGAGCAGAGGAAGGACGCACAGGTTGAAGCCACTGGCACGCTTGCGCTGTGGATTGCTGCTATACTTGGCCTCGAGGATCTCCTTCTGGCTCTTCAGCCAGTTCGAGAGCTCGGAAGAGTTGCGTTGCGGCCTGGACCTCCTGAGCAGCGGGATAGAGCGTGGTATAGGCGTGGTCGACGGCGAGGGTGCAGCGAGAGCTTGGTCATGAGCGAGTAAGAGCAGACATGAGACAGCGAGCGAGTACGGTAAGAGATGCATAGCTGCGGGGGACTATGGTGGCGTGCAGGAAATTAAGAGAAGAGTAGTCCGGGCGGAAGGTAGGATAGACGGAGGAGGAGAAGGAGGGAAAGGGAGTTGAAGTAGGAAAAGGCGAGGAGCTGCGCACAGCGCGGGGCCAAGGATGATGATGCTCCGATGAGTAATCCGAGCGCAGCCTGGTCCTTGGAGTAGGTGCGTGGATATCCACCGGCCGTATGCGGAAATGCGATGCTTGCCTCCGGATGCGCGAAGAGAGCGAAAGAGCGTGGGCGTGTCCAGCACGGCAAGCACGACGAGGGCGGACGAGGGGGACGGCGGGGGAGAGGAGGACGATGGCGACGAGAACAAAGAAGGAGGACAATCCGCAGCCGCCAGTCCACTGTCCTATTCTCAGTCTCAGTCCACTCTCAGATCCGCAGCGCTTCTTCCCCTGGGCGCCCGCGCCAAGCTCCCGCCTCCGTCCCCTTTCGTCCATGCCGTCGGCTCATTCGTCCAATCACCGTCCGAGCTCGCCCAGCCTCTCCCGCTCATCCTAGCGCCGTCCGCCGAGACCCCCGACGCTCGACTCTGAGTCTCGCTCGCCAGGACGCTTCTGCAGCCACCAGCCCTCCGAGCGCAGCAACGATCTTCAGGGTTATCGAGCACAGTGTAGCGCTGCTAAACGTAGATCCGCAGCTGCGCATGCGCAGTCCAATGCAGGGTGTCTTCCGCGTCTGGCTTCATAACTGAACAAAATGAAAGGCGCACTCTCCTAGGTGGTCGTGTCCGGTCAGCTGCGAATGTCCTGCAGTCGCCTGAAGTCGATATCTGCGCTCAAGACCATACTATGGCACCTCTGCGGCACTGTACATGTGTAACGGGCGTCGGGCACAGCAGCTTGGCCCTGGCTTGGTTGTCTCGGCTACAAGCATCCCGTCCTGACGCCAACCATCCCCAGCGCCCTCTAGGCTCTCGGCATCCAGATATCTGTCCCTTGGCGCACCTTCTGCGTCCACCGCCTCCCAGCTTCTTCTCTGCAGTTCTCCTTTCCTGGTCCGGTATCGGGTCGTCCACGATTCTCGCACCGCAGCCTCTGGCTATGCAGACGCTCTTCCGCAGTCATCAAGAACACTATTCCTGTCTGCGACAGTCCCGCGCACGGCGGCGCTAGTCATTGCGATGTTCTAGCACCGGGAACTCGAGGGACGTTGAAGAGACCGGACAAATGAACTCCTCTCCCGCTTAGTCTCAGTACAGCGATGCGCGGTACTGTAGTGGTATTGTAGTCTATCGCGTTACCGCTCGCAGGCTACGCACCCCCCGATAGTTCCGCCGGTACCGTGACACCGTCAATACTCATCCTACACTGCACTGACGCTGCGATCCCAGGCAGTCGCGGTATACACCTCCGCATCTCGTATCTTGGTAGCGGGATGCCATAAATGCGCAGCGGGCGAATAATAGGTGTTCCGGGGACGGGCTGTCAGCACGGCCCTATACACCTGTTCGGCGGCTCACGCCTCTGCCTTCCGTAGGCTCTCGTGCATCCGCCGGTTCCCCTTACAGGTACCTCTTAGAACGGCACAATATTGGATTCCACGGCCGTCGCAGTGGACGTCATCGAAACTCGCGCGGCGAGTCGCGCACACGAGTTGGTCGTCACATTTGTGCTCTTCGAAGTTCGAGCCGACGCCACACCGACAGACGGACGTCGTCAAGACCCTAGTTCGGGGCGGGACGGCTCCTATAGGTGTATTTCATTAACGTCGATGCCGTTTCCGAGGATGCCTCCCTGCCCGTCTTTGTTTCTCGCAAAATACACGCCGTTCACCGACCATGTTGTTTCTGCGGCAGCCCTATGGAACAAACTGTATGTGCCAGGTGATGCGCGCACAGTTGCCACACTGGCAGTTCGTGCAGCGGCAACGCGCGCCAAGCGAGATGTGAACATCCTGCCGTCCCGTCATCTTCCCGAGAAGGAACGAACAAGTTGACGTCGGAAGCGCTTCGTATATTATCACCGTCCTGGCTCCCTGTATATTGCGCTCGGTTTCCCGAGACTCTACACTCTTCAACCGCATACCCGTGCGGTGCCTACCGCGAAGCTTGTTGGAAGTCTGAACCTGAGTCCGGAAATGCCGGAATGCCCAATCACCAGGAGCTTTATGTTCTACGGAAGTATACCGACGGCGTATCGTTGGGTGCCTTCGTCATAGAACCTCTAACTGCCCTCGAATACGTACATCCGAGTGCCCGCCAGCCTGGCCCTCACACGCTGCCATGTTCTGGCGCGGGTTCATGAAGTTGTGGCGTTAGGGCGAGGCCCAGAAAGGCTAGCACCATATTATAAGCGCCGGGAGGTTACACCGGTGGCGGTGCTGGCTGCTAATGTTGCCATATCGGGGCATACCGTCGGGATGCGGGTGTGGGCGGCTCCAACCTCTCTCCAGCGCGGTCGTGTTCTGAACATCCGCAATCCTCCCAACATCGACGGTATTCTTGAAGATCACGTCGCGCCATCTCCTGTGGGTCGATTTGGGGGTCGACGTGGGGTCAGTGCGTTTCATTAGACTGGATAAGGGGGCGACCATTGCCCCTATGACTCAAGTGTCAGCGTAGATTGTACGCGGTGTCAAGCGTCTGCCCGTTCCGCGCAGAACGCGTTAGGCCGCTCTTATTCGATGCGGGTCCCGTCGACGCATCATTCCTCCCGTCCGCTCGCTCTGTCTGCCCCAGGCCCGCACCCACTCGGCGCCGACACACAGAAGGACTCAGGAGCGCGCGGACGTGCGCTGCCCACGCTGCGGCTCGCCCGATCGCCTGATACTCAACATCCGCGCGGAGGGTGCGTATATGGCCAGCCGATCGACGGACGTCGATCCGCCCCTGCGCGCGCACCGAGTCGCTCCCCCGACGCTCAGATGCACTTGAACCTCCCCGAGACGACCCTTTGAAGACATCACTCGCTCCTTCGTACCTTCACCATCCCTTACTACATCGCGCTTGCTACCTCGCACTTCAGCATGGCTTCGAACTCGACGGCACCCACAATGTCACCGCAGGGTGCTGCGTCCACGGCGGACACGCAGAGGATGAACCTCGGGTCTATACTCATCGGAGGTTTCATTCAGGCTATGTGCGTCCGCGTGCTTTTGCATCCGACTTTTTCTTTGCTCATGGTCGCCTCCTAGCTTCTATGGGAACCTCTTCTCGCTCACATGGCGATATTACACACGAGACAGACGTGCCGACCCTTGGTGGTTTAACGCAGCGGTGCGTCACATCACACTCTCATTTTACTTGAAGATTTACAATTGTGTTCAGGTCGGACTTGCGTGGTACGCCATAAGTCGACTCTTTCGGACTTGCGCTCACAGATGGTGTTCTCAGGCTACTATGTACGCTGAGCGTCGCTATCACCATCCAGGGCCTCTGGTTCTTCATCTTCCAAAGTTTTACAACTTCAAGAGCGTTAGCGCCATGGTGAGTGAAGCTGGTTTGCTCGCGCCGTTCACCTGCTGACGGTCTTCATAGGACAATTGATGTGAGTTGATTCCAGTATGAACGCAGCATGTCACTAAATCAGCTCGATTTGACTAGTTCTACCTCTTTGTCAACGTACGTTCGCACTTGAGACTGGTCGATACGCAAGCTGACTTCCGAGTAGTCTATGATTGCCACCGTAGTTCGGTTGTAAGTCAATGTCCTTTCATTCGCGTCAAGATATTGAGAACCCACGACATAGACTATACATCTACCGGCTTGCAAAGCGTGAGTCCATTAAACGACGCTTGATCCAGACCATACTGACGCATCACAGTGTGCCGGACGCTCACCTACTTCCGCCGCCGAGCGCTGTCGACGGTAGTCCTGCTATTCACGGTAGGGCATACCACTCGTCGTCCACACGACATCGCTGACGAGTCCTACGTCGACCTCCTAACAGGCTGTGCTCTGTATGGTCGAGTTGGGTGAGTACTCCGTGTTTACAGGGTCGGCTCGTGCTCACGTGTGTCCGACGCAGCGGGTTCCATCGATATCTCAGTACGACTGTGAGTTGTGTCCTCGGCTCGTCTACACCCCACCGCTGACGGATATTATAGGCTCAGGTCTCAGGCTGCGACGAGGGGGGACGTCGGCTCACATTTAAAGGTACGTGCTTCACTGCTCACACACTCCGACCCTTGCTCATACGCACCGCAGCCCGTGTTCTACCTCATCTTCGCGACTGGATTGAGCGCGGATATCATCTTGACCATCTTGATGTGCTTCTGGCTGTACAGCGCGCGGACCGGTATCCAACGGTATGTTGGGCGCAGACGTCCAGGCGAGCAGACTCCTCATGCGCCGTGACTTTGCAGGACGGACTCGGTCATCAACACGATGATTGTGTACAGTATCCAGACGGGTATGTCCACACGGCTCTTGTTCGTTGGATAGTTGCTTATCGTGCGTGTAGGCTTGTTCCCTAGCATCGTCGAGACGGGCGGGATGATTGCTGTAAGGGTCATTCGACCAACCAGCACAATTTTTTTGACTTTTTTTTGTTCAGTTCATTGTCGCACCACAATCGCAGACGTTCCTGGCCTTCTATATCCAGATCGGCGTCTGTGAGTACCCCTCTCCTTCTAGGGGCGTCTGACCGATCGACTGACATCCTCCTCCCAGTGTACCTCAGCTCTCTCCTTACATCGTACGTCCCCACACACCCGCCTCTCTCCCCATCCTAACACCCCGCCCCCAGGCTGAACACGCGCCGCCTAGTGCAACAACGCATCCAGCGGCCCATCACCGTCAACTTCAGCGCGCTGAACGACGACTTCGGGAGCGAGACGACGGACCGCGGCTCGCGCTCGACGGGCCCCCAGCAGCCCGTCGTCCAGGAGTCGCGCCACCTGCGCATGCCCGAGGGCGCGCTCGAGGAGAAGGCGCTCACGCCCGACGTCGAGCGCCCGCAGGAGCACCTCGAGCGCGAGATGCTCGCGCATACGCTCGCTACGGATACGGTGAGTCTGCGTTCTTGATTTGTCTGCTGCGAAGGGGCGAGGGCTGATGAGAGGGATGGGGGTGATGATAGGATGCGCGCGCGGCGTGGATCAACTCTCTTCCTGCGAGTCCTGTGCCGCTGAGGCCGTACCCGAGTCGCGAGCGCTCATGATGAAAACTCCTGCTGCTGCGCACTGTTGGGCCAGCAGAGATGTTGGCGGTCTACATGGTCTGGCTTTCTTGTAGTGTACGATTGGGCCCATAATTAAGTTGGCATACAGTCTGGAGCTCGTGCGTGTACAGTAGCGAGTGCTAGAGTAGCAGAATGGTCAGAAAGGGAATTTTGGCAACGTCGTAGCCTTTTCGCCTGTATCACCTGCGGCATGTTATGTCTCGTCGGTTTGCTCACTCTGCTCACCCCGCGTCAGCCTAGAGTAGACCTGGGAAACTGTGACCAGACATGAGGAGCATTCGCCAAAGGGATATGGGAACGCTTACGAAGCTCCTCCATGGCTCAGATGGAAGTGAGCGGAAGCATTGTGCAGGCTCAAGCGCCCTGACTGGTGCTCCTGCTCATGCTCAGACCAGGGCTTTGAGTCTGGCTCGCCGAAGCGTCGCCCTCCGTCTTCTTCACCGCAGGCTTGCGCGGCCTCCTATAGCCCACCGCGGAGCGGGTGCGGGGCGCCTTGTCTTGCCCGCGACGCTTCGGGGCGGGGTCGTACCGGCACTCTACGCCGGTATGTGCCACCTTTTGGCAGTTGAAGCAGGCTGGTTGAGCGCCGTCGCAGCGGAGCTTGCGGGTGCGGCTGTAAACGGTCGCCCACATCAGTTCCTCCGGACAGCGTACAGCAGGAATAAGAGTGAGAAGTGCTCACCAACGGTCGCATGCAACGTAGACGCGTTCGCGGGGCTTCCCGTCGACCGTCAAGGGCTGAGTGGGGTCGAGCGCGATCCTATGCTTTCCTTTGCTACTGCTGCCCAAGCTCTCCGTCTCGGTATAGGAATGGACCGAGCCGGCGGGCGACGACCCGCCATACTCTTCGTACGCGCCGTACTCCTCCTGGGGAAGGGGAACCTGGTAAGTCTGCGACGCCTGTCCTGTGGCGGCGGCGGAGGATCCTTGCTGGAATGCCTGAGCGTGTGGTTCGGTGGAGGTTCCGGGAGCTAGCCACTCGCCCGAGAAGGTAAGATCCTCGGGACCCGTAGGGGCGTGGCCGGACAGGGAGTCGAGCCAAAGTAGTACGTCGCCGGGAGGCTGTTCGTACTCAGCAGGCGTTTGGGGGCCTTCGTCGTGGTATTGGCGGTCCATTGGGCGGAAGAGGTGCTGGACCACGATGACGGGCTTTCTGCTTTGTCACATTGGCCGAGACACCGAGGATATATAGCGTCGAGTCCGCCTATACGCAGCTCGTACTCCTCTCAACTCACTGCGCTGAGTGCGCAGGATGAAAATACGAACGCGGTAGCGGACGCATTGCGAACCCGCGATTGATGACATACTGATTTAGTGTAGACATGATTTCGGACTTGTCCTCTAGAGCTCGAGAAGCTCCCAGCTGGTGACAACAGTATGTGCTGGGTTGATTGTTACTGGAGCGAGAAGTCAGAGTAAGAAGTGGACCGGGTGACTCCTCACACAGTGCATGCCGTGAAAAGTTCACATGCAGGTCCATGTGGAGCCTAATGGGATCCTCAAACGAAGCAACATCAGAGTATGTAAACACTCACTGGCATACGCCGTGACAATGGGCGACTGTCATCCGTCGATGCTGCACTCCCATGCCGTGCCGGACCTCCTGGCAGAGCCACGCTGCGACCCTTGTGCTGGTTCTCCGATCTCAGCAGACATACAGAAGGATGAATCATTCGAAAAAGCCGAGACCGATGTTGTACGCACCAAGGCTAGTGAAACGCGAGTTCTCCCAAAGCGTAGCGCTCCTCCCGCTGTCCTCGGAATTGGGGGGCATAGCTCTGATCGCATCGTAGTCTCTCAGCTTCGTAACATGTATGACGAGAACATACGATGACATGGTTTTCCGCAGTACGGCATAGCCTCCAGTGATAGCGTTTTCGATGCAGCACTGAGAAGTTGCTGTGCTTGAGTAGGGCCTCTCACTACGGAGCTGTAGAGAGCTGCGGCCGCATGAGCTAGTGAGAACATACCAGAGAGTAAACAACTGTGAACGAAGACAGAGGCCTTTGACCGCAGAGTGGTCACTACTCGCCGCGATCTCTGATGACAGCGACAGGAGAAAGGCTTTTGTGTCACCAGAGGCACGTCGAGAGTCTATGAGCCAAGTTTATAGCGGCTGGCAGTATCATGTCAGGGATCGACGGGACGATCTTGCTAGAGGGATGTCACTGGCGCAGCTATGGCGGCAAATTCGCTCTTGAGGTGAGTCCGGGGGCTGGCGCTGCAGTTAAGCATCGCCAATTCCGAGTCGCCAAAGGCGCGCAAATGAAGACGTTTTGAGCAATAAAAGTGCAGCAGCATGTGTCAGGGATGTCGTTGAGAGCTGAATGAGCTATGATTATTGCATCCGTCGAGGACGGCACAGGGGCAGAGGGCCGATCCGAGTCGCAACGAACAACTCAACCCACAAGCGCCGTAGTTTGTGACGTCACGATACCTGATTGGGGTAGTAACACACCTGCAACGGCGCTTGTGGCAGTGGCGCTGCGATCGCCGACACAGACCGTGACACCGCGAAAATGGGCTTTCACCTCGACCCGCAACATCTGCGCGCCCCGCCACAAGGCGTACTCGGCCTTGCCGGCTCGGTGCGCAGTTAGTATGTATCTAGTTGATATGCTTACCGTGATAGACAACATCGATATGTCGTCAAGGAACATCGGCGAGTCGGAGCACAGCTTGAAGTCGAAGCCGTACTCGGAAGGCTCGTCCAACTTGCTCGGTTCCAGTAGGCCCGCCGAGCCTGAGTAGGGCTCGGAGAGGCCACTTCAGGTCTCGGTTGATGCTATGTTTTTGCTGTATACATATGATGCAGCTCAGCCAACGCGTCTACAAGGTCACGGTGCGAGTTCTTCACCATAGTATCTCTAGTAGAGATACTCAACATTCGCCATGTCTGTATGCCTCCATCCTCTCGTACCTGCCTCGATGAACGCACACAGCGGAGTATTATCCGTTGATTTGCGTTCCCCTCCGCTGTCATCTTCGTTGACTTGATGATGCATTGGCACTTACCTCCGCGTTCGCTAGTGTGGATAGCGTGCAGCACAATATCTTCTGCAACTCGCTCGACAACGTATGCGTGTTACTTGTTGAGTCAAACTGTGCGTACAATTAAAGCTCGGAAGCATCAGTATCACCCTCGCAGCAGCGATGCAGAAGGCCGTTGGGTAGATGCGGAGGCATCTCCTCCTCTTGGTGCAATTTCCTCGGGTTCCGCCGTCCCACGGATATTCTCCGTGATGTACAGACAAGGTATGCATCGCCTTTCCCCTCCATTATATAACCAGGCATTTCCTCATGATGTCGTTGAATGTCATATTGAATGCACACTACTGTACAGCTTCAGCGACCCTCCAGGCGCAGGATTGGGACCCTTGAGCATAGCGTCACATCTGAACGAGATACAAATCAAAGCCATTATGCTGCGGAAAACTGCTCTATTGTGTATGTCATACATGCTGATAAATCCTAAGCACTCCTACTTCGCGCAGTGCATCGCAGCAACACTAGATTGACTACCCAAGTGAGCCTTGATGCACAGTCAGTTTGCGCCGGTATAGCCACTGATACCTCATGTCAAGAGATCCGCGCTGCCCAGACCGTCATAGCATCGGCATAGATTGCACTGTGCTTTCGGAGCCCGGTGGCAAGAATGATCAAAATCAGTGATGACAGTCTTGCGACACTGTTGGGACGCCCGGCACTGCAGGCAAGGGACATGTCAGTAGAGAATCGCGCAGTCGCAGCACTGGCCAGCGCATCAGTGAAGTACTCACAGCGTGCTCCATGTTCCGCCCCGCATCCTTGAGAGGTCCGAGGGGGGCGGATGACACGCCTCGCCTCGCTACTCAAGCAAAGGCCCCAGGTGTCCTCAGACGCTACTTCGGGGTCCGAGGGCTCGCGAGCTTGCTCGGCACAGATCCGTTATCAGAATTGAGACATTTCTTCATGCTGTCGGCGCAATTTCGAGCAGTAGAAGCCAAACCACAGCGAGTGCTTTGCCCATTCAATTCCAGCAGCGGCACTATCCGAGTCTCTCGGACCCTCTAACCCTGACTACGCCGCGACTGCTGATCCCAGTCAGCATGGGCCATCTGCACAGACACATGATATGAATTTGCTCTCCCGACACAGCCAAGTGCAGAATTTAGGCGTACGACTCCGAGTCGGCGGTTGGGATGATAGCGGCACTACTAGAAAAGGCCGATGTACTGCTCATGGCCTCCATGTAGTCCATGTCAACGGATTGCTATGCGCTGCGTAACGAACACTGTGCCTCATGGCGAGTTCAAGTTGTCAGAATCTTTGGTTGGGTCGGGAGGGTTCTGAGTAATCGCAGAATTGCATGTGCCGCGACTCCGAGAGCTATGGAACGCGAAGAGCGCCGTCATACTGTATATTGATACACGCTAAAGCAGCAATCCCATCACGCCCGCCTAGCTCAATCGGATAGAGCGTCAGACTCTTACTTTGACTAGTCACGGGCATCTGAAGGCTGCGAGTTCGACCCTCGCGGTGGGCTAGTTGTTTTTGCGACCACATACGGTAGCATTCCATCCACTGACCTGCACCGGCGAGCTCGTAATGTGTGCAAGTAGTCTAAAATCCACCATCGTGGACGGTGGCTGAGAACACCCTATCATCTGTTTGATCATGTCTGTTTGATCATACAAGTACAAGGGGACGTGACGGTGATCATGACTGTCGTAGGCAGCAATGAGCCCTTGCATCGCCAGACATCTGCGGACCGCATGCCAAGGACAAGTGAGTACGCGACGCCACGCAGTAGGCATGCAATGCAGTTTTGTCGACCAACTTATGCTGCTATCGCAAAGCTGTAACATAGTTTCTACTGACGGAAGACGATGGCCTCGTGCCGCGGCCGATTGGGACAAAGAGCATCCCTGCGGAGATGCTGCGACGGCGAACGTGGGGCTGCACGCCCCCCCGCGCAACACCCCCAGCCAAGACCTGTGCCAGCAGCAGGCTCTCGGCGCAATGCCTGTCTAGTGTCGACTTGGGCCCATGCAGACTCAGGAGAGACTATGGGCACGGAAGTATCCTCGGATCGTCGAGACGAGTCGTCGAATATATGGAGATCCTGTGAAGGAAGGCACCGAGCAAACATAACGGGACCGACTTCAAGTAGGGCAAGCATGAATGAAATTAGGCTGATGGTAGTAGTACTCTCTCTGCGTCGATCAGTCGAGGGAGTGCACGCAAAACAGAGGAGACGTACAGCGAAGGCCCTTGGGCATGCCTAGGCGGCAGGCTCAGGCTCGGCGGCGGATTTTCCTCGGTCTTCCCGAATGCGGGCCTTGACGTCCTCCACAACCTGCTCCCTCTCCGCCCGACGCTCCGCGATGAGGCGCAAGATGTTCCCCCTCGATGCGGTCATCCCAGTCCTCCATTTCCAGCCTTTGCCTTGGACCGAGCGCGTCATACGCAAGAAGAATTGTTGCCTCTGCGCGTCCTGCCTGCCGATGAGGAGCCGTTCCTGCAGCCACTTCCGCCTAGCTTCGCGCTCCTGTCTCGGCATGTCCTCCTCGGCCAGCGGATAGTAGAAGGGTTCGACGAGGCCGACGACAGCACGTTTGTATGTCCTGTCCGATTTGGTTGTTGCTGTCCTCCCTGGCTGCTTGACCAGGGGAGACTGGTAGTTGTCGGTGCGGATGTAGGTCGTTTGGACACCGTAAACGGCGAGCAGGTACGAGCGAATGTCGGTCTTGGTCACTGACTGCGGGACGCGGAACGTCGCTTCATAGGGATTGTAAGGCTGTCCCGCCGGCGTATGGTTGCGAACCATCTTGAAGATGATGTTCGGGAGGTAGACCTTCTGACCGACCACCTCCGTCTCCTTCTCGCCCTGCTTCGACACCTGCCGCACACCGCGCAAGCGGCTTCTGCGAGCGTCCAGCCTCTCCAGCCACTCGGCCTCCGTCAAGTTGGTTCCATCTCCCCTTAGGAGCTCACCCTTGGCCAACGCACGCTGGTAGCGCGCGAACTCGGTAGGGGTGAGGCCTTCGGGGGTCGCGTCGGATTCCTGGGGCTCGACGTCGAGACCTTGTTGAGCACGGCGGATGCGAACTGCGCGGGGCGTCGATGCCGTTCGCGCCGCCGCGGCCGCGTCGGGGAGTGTCGCGTACAAGCGACGGAGGGTGGCGAACATGGAGAGCGTTGGCAGCACACGCTGCGCCCAGGAGCTCTGGAATTGGCTGAAAACTCGGGCGTGAGAAACACTTGCCGCATTGGAGAGCGCCGTTTTCTGATCGCAAGCTCGGGCAGCGGGCCGGAGTGCTCCCTCGACTCCAGTTCGGCGTCGCATCCTTCGTACTGCACCGTATTCTTTCCTTTGTCCCACTGGGAGCACACTCCGTCCTTTCACAGTCCAAAGATTCTCGCAGCGCAAGTAGCCGCTCTATACAACAGCTCTGGCCGCCTGGTCACGAGAAGCAGGATCTGGGGCAGACTTCCTATCACTTCACTCGATTGTCGCTCCAACCGCCGCTTCAGCCGTATGTCCACAGACGGTGCTGGGTCTGGTGTTGTATCGAGAGGCCGTGGGCAATTTGGCTCCAGCGACAAAGAAGGCAAACAGCAAATGAGAGGTGGTGGCACATCAAGCCGAGCACGAGGGGGAGGGAAAGGCGGCTCGGCGAAGCTGAGAGGTCTTCCGAAGGACTCCCATGAAGTTCGCATCTCAAAGACGTTGTCTTGGATTCTCCGCCATGGTTCGCAATCCGAAGGTCTATTCATGCGTCCGGATGGCTACGTCCGAGTCCAAGAGCTTGTAAGCCCAGGCGTACCAGATTAACACGGTCTTGACTGTCCTGATCTCGATGAAGTAGCTGCAGCGACCGAAACTGCGCGAGTTGACGTTCGATGCCCTTCAAGAGATAGTAAAGAACAACGCAAAAGGCCGATATAGCCTTGTACTTGAAGCTGATCCCAGCACTGGGGAGGAGGTCTGGTGGATCAGGGCCAATCAGGGACATTCTATGAAGGTAAGCCTCGACGGCAGAGCGGCGCGGCTTGCTAGCTCAAGTACAAAACCAGTCTGTTGTGCTCGAGTACGAGCCTATCAAGGCTGTCTCGGACATTCCGACCGGTATAGCCGTCCACGGTACTACCAAACGTGCCTGGGAGAGCATCCGTACGTCCTTCCATCTCCGGTGCGCATCTCTGCTGAACCGATGATTCGTGAACAGAGATTCAAGGGCTCAGCAAAATGACTCGCAATCATATCCATTTAGCACAGGGCGTAGCTGGCTCTGGAGTGATTAGCGGTGCGTTGCTTCCTGAACTCCCTCGTTGGTCTCGGTTACGAACTTCCAATAGGAATGCGAAACTCGTCTCAGATACTCATATATGTCGATGTCGAGAAAGCTCTCAAGGCTGGGATCAAGTTCTATATCTCCGCAAATGGCGTAGTGCTGACCGAGGGCGATGAACGCGGCTTCCTCGGTCCCCAGTTCTTCTCGCGAGTGGAGACCCCCGATGGCAACGCGCTGCCAGGGTGGGACGGCCCGCGAAGCTCTTTGGACCAGCCTGCGAAGAGCTCTGTCGAGACAAGTACGTCTACAGTAGAAGGTTCGGCGACCCGCACAATCAGCATCGGGGTTGGGCCGTCCAAGAGAGAGGAAGCAGTCCAGGCCCCGGAGACGATAGAGGCCGGAGTGCAAGAAATAGAGGAGAAGTTCTCAAGTACGACCTTGTAAACCTGGGGAGATAGACGATACGCGATAGATATAGGATGCCGGCTCGAACTCAAGAGCTCTGTCTCGGTTCGCCCCTCTCGATAGTGTTGTGACACGATTACGGTTCGTCCTTGACACCCATACAGTCTATCCCGAAAGCCCTGACAATTCACCAGCTTGCTTCGAAGTCGACCTGTGATGATGTGCTCACCTTTGTAATTGCATGTTGCTGGTTGTTGTCTCGGGCCTCGTCGAATATGAGGGCAAGCGCGCCTGTGGTGAGCCCAGCGTTCAGCGTCCCCAAACTCACCACGGTGCGTCCTCGAAGTGCAGGGTCTCAACCGGTTCATGCGTATTCCCCGTACACGGGGACATCTAATAATAGAGCAATTCAGTGACTGTTAATCACAGTATACGTTCACTGCAAGAGGCCTCGAGATCGTCGTCCGAGCCTCAAGCCTCCATGTCAGGAACAACACCACGAGGAGCCGGATGTTTGTAGGCGTCCGTCGCCATCTCACGCCGGCAGAAGCCGACCGTTCACGCCGTACGACCTCGCACATGACGACCATTAGAACAAATGGTCCACGCCTCTCCTCATGTGTCTGCTGCGGCGATGTGCATCTTTCACCGCATCATTGTGGTAGGCTATCACGAAGCAAAATCATGTCATGCTGGTGCCATAGTTAATGATAGCCAGTGTTGCTCCGCAGGACCGGCGGCGCATTCCTGTGAGGAGATTCGCCTGCAGCCCGCAGCGGCTGCGCGAAGGTGCTCAACGCATAGGGCGTAGCAAGCTCAAGTGCGATGTCGGTAAGGATCTCGCCATTGATATGCCGCTCCTCTGCTCACGTTAGACGGTCGCGAGTAGTGTGCCTCCATTGCTTTGACCTCACGCGTCGCTTCCGTCCGGGCGAAATAGGCTCTTCTGGAAGGTCACGCTGCAATCTGACCACAAGCCCCTCGCTCATCGACGTATCGGATAGCACGTTGCACCCCATTGCGCTCGATCTGCTGATACTCCCTTCTTCGGCAGGTCACACCTGGCGATAGCTTACACAGAGGCCGCTTCTGATCCCGGTGGACACATACCGGTATCAATTGAGCTTTCCCTTATGCTGAGTTCCTTCTACCCCATCACGCGGCGTTGCATCTGGACGGTTCGGGGCCGTGCAGACTGGAACACGGCGCTCTCGGAGGAGTATAAATTATGGCTTGCTAGGGACTGACGAGCTGGACAGCGGATGGGCAGTTCACAATGATCTGGAGTGTCTTGATTATACTTCTCGCGTCTTGTGCAACGCGTTCCGTCGCAGATGCCCAAGCCGCCTCCGGACGTAAGTACGGTGACCAGGGATAAGGACCACACTCATTTGCATACTTAGTTGCGCCGAAGAAGTTCCTGAGCATACCGTTGGGTAAGGTGAAGCCGGCGGGATGGCTACACGACCAGGTATGTGGGATATCATCTGGAGCGGCAATGCATCGTGACAAGCGACTCACTGTTGCTCGTTCTTTAGCTCATGGTTCAGACAAATGGCCTTGCCGGCCATGAGCACGACTTCTACACCTAGTGAGCATCACGTCGTGGGCCAATGCATGCATCATCTCATGACCCAACGCTCGCAGTGTGTCTCAGACCGATTGGACCGGCGGCGACGCCCTCTACTCCAACTTGGAGGAAGGTATGCGGTACTGCTCCGCCGCTCTCTTACCATATTCACCCTGAGTATCTCATCCCATAGCCGGAAGCTACTGGTTTGTGCGTACATGGATGGTTTTGCCATATATGAACCCACTACTAACATCGAGCAGAACGGCATGGTCCCAAACGCTGTCCTGGCCGGCGATCCCAACATCCAGTCGCAGGTCCAGCAGTTCCTTGACTATGTAATTGATCACCAGGACTCCACTGGCTGGCTCGGACCAGAAGTGAATACGACGAAGCCACGCTATCTCTGGGGCAGGTATGTTGAATCGACCATCCACCCCTGGGACGTTGTTCTCACAAAGGTGTGCGGATGTCCCTAGATACCCGTTCCTCTTTGGGGCGATCCAGATGGTCGAGGCGTACCCCTCCCTCGCAGGGAAGGTGGTTCCAGCTTTGCACAAGTTCGTGTCCCTGGCGAACACGATGCTCCACAATGGCGACGGTCTCGAGGATTGGACGCGGGCGCGCTGGGAGGACTTTGCCATCACCCTACAGTGGTCAGTATATTTCCTCGATGAGGAAACGAAGTGTGTGTCTGAGCTGTATGGATGTCGTATGGCAGGTTGTACGACTTCCATCCTGATGGGCACGAAGACATTCTCATCGACACCATGAAGCTGCTCAAATCCACGGGTGACTCGTGGGAGGACGTTTTTAGCGAAGAGGTCAGCGCGCTATTCAGTTGTTCGCAGTGTTCGCCTGTTCACCTATTTCTGGTCAACAGAACTTCCCGACAGGTGCCGTGGAGAACCTGCCAAACCCTACGCGACTGACCTGGCACGGCGTCAACGTGGCCGAAGGCCTCAAAGCGCTCCCAGCCGCGTATCGCTTCACTCACAACCAGTCTGGTCAGATATTTCGTCGACAGTCTTCGCACATTTGCTCACGGCCACTCTTCCTTGATAGATCTTGATGCTGCGAGCAAGGGCTGGGATTTAGTATTCCAGTATCATGGCCGGCCGTCTGGTGTATTCGCCGCTGATGAGTACCTTGCCGGCTTGGAGGCTGTCAGAGGGTAAGGCCCGCTAGAGTTCTTGCAAATAGGTGCCCAACGCTGACCACCACCTACGATGAAGATCGGAGCTTTGTCTTGTAGTGGTGCGTGCAAGCCTCATTCTCGTCGTACATGCCACCAACAGCTAACGTTGTACCCAAGGAAACGATGTTCTCGTGAGCAGCACGAACTACGCACGTCGCTGGTGAGACTGAATATACCTCAGCGGTTCGTTCCTCTATCAGGTAATCGGAGACCCGAAGTACGCAGACAGGGTAGGGCATGTAGAGTTTTCTCAGTGATACCGTCCTGACACAGGTTCTTAGGTCGAACGCATCACTTACAATGCACTGCCCGCCACTCTTACCGGAGGTACGTCATACTATCTGCCCCGTGTAGGCTGATATAGATATCCGGCACACAGATATGTGGTCCCGCCAGTACCTGCAGCAGCAGAACCAGATTGCCGCGAAGAATATGAATCCGTGAGTCGTGCGTCTGGGTCTACAACCTGCTGTTGGCTGAAGCATCACCAGGGATCCCTTCCCAACGGATGGGTACGTCCGCAAGCTGGCCACCTTGTACCGTGACTACGAATGCTGACCAGGCATACCTTACCAGTTCGTACTCAAACGTTTTCGGATTGGAGCCGAACTATCCGTAAGTGGTCCCCTTGCATAGACATTGGCCACCATTCTGAGGCTCGGCCCCTCGGCTCAGATGCTGCACTGTAAACCACCCACAAGGATGGCCGAAGTTCATCAGCAACGCCTTTGTTACGACGCCCGACCTGAAGTCGCTCGTACATGTCTATCTCGGACCCTTCAGCGTCAACACTACCCTCGCAGATGGTTCGTAAGCAGAGAGTGGATCCGCAGAGATCGACGCATCACCTAACTCCGTCACTCCTTTGCTAGGGAACAAGGTCGCCGTCACCGTGGATACGTTGTACCCCTTCGGAGACACTTTGGAGACGACGATCAGGGCTGACAAACCGTTCACGTACCACGTTCGCATCCCCGGCTGGGTCAGCAAAGGGACAATCGCAATCAATGGAGCCGCAGTCAAGGCTCTCTCTCCCTCCAACGGCCTCCAAGCCGTCTCGGTAAAAGCCGGCACGACGAAGTTCACCTTGGACCTGCCCGCGGATATCACCATCGGTACTATGTCGTTCTCCTAGCTCGACGTCCACAATAGCCATGCTCATAATATCCGGTCGCCTTTCACAGAAGCCCGCCCGCACGGCTCCGTCGCGGTCCACCGGGGTCCACTTCACTACGCGTACGACATTGCGCGGAGTCAGAAGGTGCTCGCGCAGAACGCGCAGCAGCCCCTTGCCGTCGACCTCGAGTTCGACGCGACCGCGCCATGGCAGTACGCCATCGACCCCTCGTCCCTCACATTCCATAGAGGCTCTCCGGTGGGTGGGAAGTTGCCGTCGCCGATCTTTGATTCGGGCTTACCGCCGTACACGATCACCGCCACGGCGTGCCCGATCGATTGGGCGGTGGCGGGCGACACCTTCGCGGCTGCTCCTCCGACAAACCCGGCCTGCACCGGCCCCGCTACGAACATTACGCTCTGGCCTTACGGGGTATGCTCTGGCCTTGAGTTAGGTACTACTATCTGGCGTGACTTACGTGCTATTTTCCAGGCAACGAAACTTCGCATCGGAGAGTTCCCCACCTTCAAGGCTCTCTGAACCCCGGGTTCATGACCACCATATGGTCCCATTCACCAACTCCCTCGAACACTAGCACTTCAGAACTCTCTTGGCTGTACCATCAAATGGATGCAGTGTACCAGTACGTCTTGCGAGAGAGGAGGTTTTTGTAGGCGTGACGCCGCAATGGATCCAAGAACTTGCACGTTGGAAGAGACGGACATTGCACTACTGTGCAGCAAGATATGCGACGAATAACACACCTTGTTGTTGATCAAAGGAATGCTGAATACATCTGAGAGGAAGAGAACTACCTTGCGCTTGTCGTACTCTCCCTCGGGTGGTGTGGCGATATAACACTCGACGCCTCCGATTTGCACGATCTTCCCTGTAACAACAGTGCATATGTGAGCAACGACAGCATGATGCCAATGATCGTTGAGATAGACTCCTCACCCTCGGGATCGCCCTCATGGCGAACACCTGGATTTTCACCGTGAAGAGTGAACGGCCATCAGCCATACCTCTGTGCTCGCTACATAGTAGCGTGATACACGCACCTTTCACACATTCGTTGCAAAGGCTCATACAGCTTCGGGGCCAACGATAGCTCGGGAGAATTTGTCCATGCAGTGTGGGGTTGCTCGTCCCTCAGCTGAAGCCAAAGCGTGGCTATTCATGTTGACCTCATCCGGCAAGCTCTGGACTGCGAGGGACAATTTCGGCGGAACGTGCAAGGGCTCGCAGGAGTTCATGTGGAAGTTATCCAAATCCCTCGGCCGTCTGAGCCGAGACGACGACGACCGTATCTGCCTCATTCAACAGCCATTGAAGGGCAATGGATGATTGACTCGCAAATCGAGATACTCGTATCCATCACTGCTCACACCTTCATAGACCTACTCGTACACTGAGCCTCGAGGCCCTACAGGTTCTGATACTTCTTGAAGAACTTGACGGTCGCGTCAAACGCGCCTTCCTTCCCAGCCTTGACCTTGGGGTTGCTCTGCGTAGAGCAGTTGGTCATTACTGCAAGAGCTGCACAAGAGCTCGCACGCACCATGTCGCCGCGAACTGCGAAACCGTGGTTGCAGCCTTCCCAGTAAGTCCTCTCGTACCCGGGCGCGAACTTCCCGCCACCCAGGATCTCATCGGCCTTCGCCTGGGCCTCCTGCGGGAAGGCCTGGTCGGTCTCGCAGCTGTTGATCAAGAGCGGTGCCTTGGATTTGTCGCGATACTCCTACAACCCGCACTGGTCAGCCTCGTCTCTCAAAGCACTTGCCCTATGCACGAGAGGCGCACCTCGAGGTCCTCGGGAATCCGGAGACGCGACGGGTGCGCGACAACCGTGACCTTGCTCTCGCCCTTCAGAGCGAGGTACCACGCCGGCGGAGCCCCGAAGCAGTACCCCGTCGTGCCGATCCACGTCACGCCCTCAGCACGCAGCGCGGCGACGACCGCGTCGAGGACGGGCTTCCACGACTCGGGCGTGTGCCGCGATCCCCACGCTGCGCGGTCGAAGTCGGGGCGGTTGAGCGCGTTCTCGGGGAGCGGGTCGCCCTGGAAGAGGTCCGGCATGATCGTGCGGAAGCCGTTCCGTGCGAAGTCGTCTGCGAGGAGCTGCTCGGCGCGAAGGGGTCGGAGATGGCGGTGAGATGAGCGTCGCGGGAAGGTGCAGTGGAGAGAGCGTACCTTGTTGTTGACGAGCGGGATGCCGAAGACGTCGGAGAGGAAGAGGACGACTTTGTCCTTGGGATACTCTCCGGTGGGGGTCGCGACATAGCACTCGACGCCGCCGATCTGCTCGATCTTGCCTGGAGGGAATGATATGTTGGTGAGCGGATCGCTGAGGTAAAGAAGGCGTCTCTGCATACCTTCGGGCTCGCCTTCATGGCGGACACCTAAATGACAAAAGAAACAGATGTATGAGCTTCTATATGCACAATCCCATGGCGTTTACGCAGCCGCGCCATACCTTTCACGCAGTCGTCGCAGCTCATCTTGCACTTGTCAATGCTGTACGAGGTTAAGATGTAGCCTCACGAGGTGAACTGTATTTGGGTTGCATGGGAACGTATGCACGGCGGGGTGGGATCCACTTGCTGCACCGCGTCCCACCCGACCCCGCCTGCCACTGGAGCCAATCCTGGTACATTACTCACGCTGTCTGACCCCCGCGGAGACTCTCCGTCCGAAATGGGACGGCGAAGCCGAACCTGAACATACTATCCCGTCCCCAGATGCTGGACGCCCAACAGAATTTCGGGCTCAGTTTCGACATAGCAGTCCCAAAACATCTCCAAATTTCATTCTGCTTGTTTTGCAGGCATGGCCACTGTATCCCCTAAGGCTTCCTGCAAGAAGGTTGGCACAAAAATGCACATACAGGAGATGAGAGCCAGCAGAAAGCCGTCTGACCCGGGAATCTGGAAACCTAAGCGCCGTACGGCCTAGAGACATTAACC
>MU278024.1:0-86564 GCA_022385765.1 Trametes cingulata
CACCCGAGCATAGAGCACCAGACAGGCGTCTTTGCACGCCGGCGTTTTCATACGCCATCATTAAGCCCGGTCGGTACTTCCACGGCTGAGGCTCACTACTATGGGAGCAAAGAGGATCAATATGGTCACCATACCCTCTCACAGCGCTCGTCGTGCGCTATACAAATGGACGTAATAGTGCTACTAGTTGCACTCCTACCACCCTCATCAAGCGCTCGTCGTGCGCTATACAAATGGACATAACCGTGCTCTTAGTTGCACTTTCCTTTCCCTCATCAAGCGCTCGTCGTGCGCTATATAAATGGACGTAGCGGTGCTTATGGTTGCACCTTTCCATAACTCGAACAGACCCGTATAACGGGTCTAAGGGGGGAGAATGTAAGAACCCGCGCCTAAGGGCGCGAGGAGGTGTTCGGCCTCTGGCCGTATTCCGCGCATCTAAGCGCCCATAGATTAGATAACCTGTAATCTACATCTATGCGTACGGTGCCCCAAGGTTCGGGACTTGGGCGCCTGGTGGGGGCAGACTTTCTGCACATCCCCACCATCCTTACGAGTACGCCGAGCCAATACAGCCCGGTCCAGAGTACTCCTAGGAACGGGGTAGCAGAGTCTCTTCGTCACTTTTACATCGTGGGCCCAGCCAGCCCGAGTTGAGGGTCGCGGCGAGTGGACTTGACTTTGAGAGTCAGCGTCACTACTGACACATTTTGCTGAGCAGCGTGTTCAACCCAGGGGGCGAAGAACTCGTAGTTGTTGCTGATCCGAAGGGAGGGTGCATTGTCAAGTGCCACAAGAGCCCAAAATAGGCACTGATTGAGCTGGCGTTGAAGATGATGCTGGACTATCTGATATGCTTGACCGTCGTCACTGCGAAGTCGGTCTGTGTTCAACCCAACGCGTTCCCAATAGTTGATGGTATCCCCCATGAGAGCCATAGCGCCAGTTTCTGTCGGAAAGTGTCGGGAGCTCCTAGCAGAGTTAGAAGGAAGACAGTCTGCAGTGGTAGAAGAGCAGAAGGGAGTATGTGCGCTGTCGATAGTTGGAGCCTGGTCGCCTCCTTTTATAACAGACGAGGGAGGAGCGGCAGTGTTCCCCAGACAAGCAGCCTGAGGAATAGTAGCCAAGCAGCTTCGCTCATCTCCCCCATTACGGATATCTGGTACTGAATCGCCCACGCACAACCCAAATTCAAGTTAGCACCCTGTTATTAGTAGCTGTGCGAGCTTCTCGCCTCTGATGCACATAAATGGATAAGCAAGGCATGCACGCGGTGCGGAGGAATGGGAGAGGATCTCAAATCAGGAAGGTCTTGCCACATATTCTACGGTACTAGTCAGGACTACTGTCTCCCTGAACCCGCTCATCAGCATATACATACGCATGAGTACATTTCGGGGTTTAGGCTTACTCCTAGCTAGTACATGCCGCCGCAGCTGGTGCAGGGACTGCGCATGCGTCCAGTGTGTTATCCTTCGCGAAGAGTTGCTCAGGGTGGGTGCCACAGCAAGTACCAGAGAAGGAGTCAGGGTCAAGTACTAAGCACTATGATCGCCCAGGGATTTGCTACAAGCAGGAGTCCAGTCAGAAAGATGATACAGTGGCCGCCACAGGATCAGTGGCACCACCATTGGCAGGCGTTGCCTCGCCCGACTATTACGGCGGATGGCGGGGGATCCACGTTTCTCCGGCGCTAAATAATGCTCTCCGCTGCTGCTATCGTATCGGATCCTCCTCCTCCTGCGTCGGTGGGTCACCGTGTGCTACACGCTGCGGTCGTTCACCAGTACTGCACACTAGGTACTGTTTGAGTATTCGGCGACGGGACCGGAAAGTACTGCCCTAGTTACCGCCATTGAGCCTACCAATACTGACAGCTTCCCATTTCTCGACCACTCGACGCATCATCTCTATTCAACACTCCTCGGGCGGCAGCTGGCAAACGTTGGGATCCTCATTTCTCGTGGCCCGGCTAAGTGTGCATATGCCTACACCTCAGCTATTGGCTTTGGCTCCCGAGACGCTCATCCATATCCTCCTGGAGTTGGATGCGCATGATCTCGAAGCCTGCAGAGATGTACGTTTCCTGCCCGTCGCGCGATGTTCCCGTGGGTTGCGCCCTGGCTTTGACACTCATCTTCCAGTCATGTCATACCCTCAGGGTCCTCTCTGCCTCCTCCTTGGTGCAATATAAACATAACCTCGCTCTCTCTGCAATGCAAAATGTATCGCCCCGTGGACCCGCGGTCGCAACGCGCCTCGCAGCCATCAGGAGATACCGCGAAGCTTGGGCATTCTCTACGCTACAGCTCACAGCTGGACCGCTGGCTTGCTTCATCGCCCAGCATGATGCGCAACTCTGCCGACTCCAGTTCATCCCCTTCGTGGGTTCTCTGATAGGCCTCCTGGCTGGTTCTGAACTCAAACTCTGGTGCGCGCCGTCTCCCATCCGTGGCCTCGAGGCAAAAACTTGGTCTTGGGGCCTTCGGACTCTTGCTCTCGAACCTCAGCAGGGCGTCGTGGATCTTTCACGAGGCGTGGCAGTCGTCTGCGGAATAGGCACGGTTGATCCGAGGTAGTACTATTCCTCGCACTTCGGACACGACGATATCGACTGACATGACTGATAGGGATCCCGAGTGCCATGTACTAGCACTCTGCTCAAGTGGCAACGTCACCCATCATCCAATGGCTGCGAGACCTGTTCTGTCCATCAATGCACCTCAAAAACATGTCTATGAACTTGCTCTCCGAGGAGACATGTTCTCCGTGACCTTTGATGACGCGTTCACGGGCACTGTCACACAACTCTATAACTGGAGGGAGGGCATGCTCATGAAGGTATAGTATAATTCATGAAGTTTAGGCGAGTCAGCGAAGATGACTGACTTATAGCTGTCTCAGGAATTCACTGCCCCGAGTACGGACTGGGTCCACCACAGTGTGCTCCTGGACGACCGCACGTTGATCATATCAAGTAGTAATCACCTGCGGGTTCACGTACTGGATTACGCTGGGGACCACAGCAGTACTGTGCCGCCAACAGTAGCCCCGGCCTACATTCTGCGACTTCCTGGCGACGATTACAGCTGCACAACCGTGATGCAAATGACCTGTAACGAGTCTTCTGCTGCAGCAGATCGCGCAGGACTCTTCCAACCCGACCCTGACGCGACCTTGCTCTCGATCCGCTTCGGAGTGACCTGCAACGTGTTTCATACTTGCCATCATGGCACCAGGCGCTGGAGGGAATACTTTCTCTTCATCCCTCGTCTCACTCTCCTTTCCCGCCTCAAGTCCACGAAGCCGGCGCCGGCAGGTCAAAGCACAGAACTGCAATGGGAGGAATGGTCCGATGAGGCGAGTGTCCTGCTTCGCGTGCGGCACGACGCCTTTACCGCGGACACTCTCCTCCGGACGTCCTTCCTAGGTTCCCGCTTCGCCCTCGCCATAGACTCACTGCAAGAAGATCCGCCGCCTTACGTCCGGCACATCGACGTGTACATCTTCGACGCACATCTCAACGCGCGACCTGACGGTCCCGAATGTGACCGCGCGCGTGAGCACGCGTCGCGTTACTTCAATTTCGGTCCGACCGATGACGACTCGAGGGCCGGCGGGAGCTGCTTCCCTGCAGCCAGGGTCTCACTGCCTTACCGATTACTCCACAAGGAGTTCGTATCCGAGGAACGTGATCAGCGGGTCTTTTTCGAATCGACACGAGTGGTCATGCTGGACGATGGGGTGGCACTGTTGGTACGTTGGAGCTGCTTAGTCTCCCTTGTCCACGACTAATGCTGGGTTCATCACCACAGCGCGAGAATAACGACCCGGTCGCCATGCAGAACATAGTGACGAGTTGCTGCATGTTCTCCGTGTGAGGTCACTGCTCGCTATGATCGACGTTCACGCACACCGACGAACCCCTTCCGTCGTTCGACACATCATGTATCATTACCTCCTACGGATGATGAGTCGCATACTACGAGCTGCACGCTAGTAGCATACTTAGGCGTGCCTCTTCGCGCTGACGCGGGCGGGCAGCACGCGAGTCAAAGAACAAATTGGGCGCATTGTCACAATCCAAGCTCTCGGATGCCTGGGTCCGGTATCCAACTCAGAATTAGAGAAACCCAATCCCATTCATGAACAATCGTCTACAATAACAACTAATACCCATCTCCTGCGACACTAACAAGCCCCCGAAGCCGTTCATGAGATCGTGATCCTCTTCGGCGCCTGCTCAGGCGTGGTCCTCGGGAAGGTCACCGTCAGGACGCCGTTCTCCATGGACGCCTTGATCTCCTCAGGCTGCAGCGCGAGCGTGGTCAGCACGCAGTCCATCTTGATCAAAACCCGATGCAAAGAGAACATACCTTGATGCCCTGAGGGACAGGCAACGACCGCGAGAACTTGCCGTACCGCCGCTCGCGGACCGAGTAGCCTTTCTCGTCCCGCTCGCTGGAAATGGTTGACTCGCCAGAGACGGTCAGGACGTTGTCCCGCACGTCGATCTGGACGTTCTCCTTCGACAGGCCAGGGAGCTCAAAGGTGGCCGTCACGAGGTTCTTCTCCTGGTCCTCATGGACGTCCATTCTGCAGACGCGTCGTCAGCACGCCATCCGTGAACCACGCCTCGGCAGAGGAGGTACTCACCTTGGACGCATGGGCCTCGACGCAGAGTTCTCGCCCTGCTGTCTGGGCGCGACCGCCGACGTCCGCGCGTTGAAGGCCTCATCGAAGAGGCGGTCGAAGTCGGCGAGGGAGTAGAACGGCTCGGTGAAGAACGTTGAGAGCGCCATTTCGAGTCGTAAAAGTCGTTAAAAAGAAGAAGAGAGAAAGGGTGAGAAGAAGAAAGTGGTCGTGATCCGAACTTGAAACTTTCTGTCTATGCTGGGGAGGCAGGACGGCCGCAGCCCGCCTTTTATGCCCCTCCAGGCCGCGAGCGGGAGCTGTATGAAGCTTCGAGAAATGCCCGTGTGTTGTCTGCGATGAAGTCATGGTCGCTGCTATGACGGACTCGCTGAGGTCAGAGGACGAGACTGGCTGAATGCGATGGAATTCTCTCGAAATGCGGACCAAAGCACAAAGCGCATGTCGTAGAATGCTTACGACTACATCTCGGTGCTGTACCCTGTCCTTCCAGATGTACCCATTATCCAGCGATCCAGAGACCGCGACAAGAGTGCGGAGAGTCGTACGGCAGCAGGCCCGAGTGTAGATGGCAGAGTGCTGCGAACCAGCCTGAGACGAGAGAGAGCGCCTTGTTGACAGATGTTTGTGCCCCATCCGAATGTGGCAGCGCTACTCAACGCCGCGTCTTCTCGCACGTTCTCGACCTTTCCAGCAACAGCCCTTCTGCCTTCGCGGCGGAAAGTGCAAGTCAGTCACCTCCTTCGTCCTTTCTCGACATCGCGAGCTCGTGCAAGATGCCCCTAAGAACACAAAGGGCCAAGCGTCTTTCGCGAGCTTGCTGCGGGGATATAAAACGACGCGCAGTCGCTGCTTCAGGTCTTAAACAGACTCGAACACAGTAAATCGCCACAGAAACTACTCTTCGATACCCATCCTTCTAATCCTCTCCCATCCACTACCCAAATGTCGGTCGTCAACTTCTTCAACGACCCCTTCTTCACCGAGTTCGACCGCCTCTTCGATGAGGCCTTCGCTCGCCGCACCGGTGGAAGCAGCAGCAACCAACAGCTGCAGCACCACAGCGAGAACCCGAACACCGCTCCTCGTGTCCTTCGCCCAAGGTAAGTGTCCTAGCATCTCCAGTGACCTGAAGGATAGGACAAGTAGCTAACCGCTTACTACAGAATCGATGTGCATGAGGACAAGGACAAGAACCTCGTGACGGCGACCTTCGAGTTGCCTGGCGTCAACAAGCAGGACGTCAGCATCGACATGCGCAACAACGTCCTGACCGTCTCGGGCGAGTCCAAGTTCTCGTCTGAGCGCGATGAGAAGGGCTACGTGGTGCGCGAGCGCCGCTTCGGCCGTTTCTCGCGTTCGCTCCCTCTCCCTGCCGGCATCAAGGTAGGTTCTACGCTGCACTACGGGCATGAGGACCGTCTGCTGACGATATCTATGCAGCCCGAGGAGATCAAGGCGTCGATGGACAACGGCCTCCTGACCGTGACGTTCCCTAGGCAGACGCCTGAGCAACTCCCGAAGAAGATTACCATCTCCTGAACGACATGAATGCCTCTCCTGTACAGTAGTTCCTCACTGGCGTGAATATACCCTAATCTCGACGCTCTATGATCACTGAGTGCGTTTGTCTGAGAGGTCCGGCGGCAATACAGTACCCGTGGCGGACATCGAACGCCATCCATCACAGTTTGCTAGAGGTCATCGATGTCATTGAGCTCATCAAAACGTCAGCACGAGTACTACTACAACTAATTCTACAACAACAGCGGGTGGCATAGCAGTATACAACAGCACGCGGTCAGAATTCGAAGAAAGCAGCGATCAGAACCCAGACACCAAGCCCTCGATCCGGAGCGTCTCCCCGCTGAACTTGCCACCACCCTCCACCTCCCTGTACCCAAGGTCCGGCCTCCCTACCTCAGACACGTACTCGCCATTCGTACGAAGCGGTTGCCCGCGCGGCAAATCCACCACCAGATCCTCGCCGACAGCCCTGAGCCACTCGAGCACGGGCTTCTTCACCCACCGCGTGCGGCGCCTCCGCAGCATGCCCTCTTCCTCCGACGCGAACCACCCGAGGTGGCCGCCCCCGCGCGTCACGACGAGGGACACGAGCGGGTTCCCGCCGACGTCGACGGGGAGGTCACGCACGATTGGGTCGTCGTCCGCGTTGATCGCGAGCAGGGGCACACGCACGTCCGCGAGCACGTTGTGGCTCGACGCCCAGCGGTAGAAGTCGCCGGGCGACTGGAACGGGCAGGGCGCGCCCGCGCTGCGGTGCTCGAACGTGTAGTATGTGTCGAAGTCCCAGAGCGTGGGCGCGGGCAGCGCGAGGAGGTAGGGCAGCGCCTCGGAGAGCTTGGGGTTATTCGCGAGCTTGTGCGCGTGGCTCTTTATGAGCGTCGCCATGTTGTGCGCGAGCGTGCGGGAGTACATCCGGTCGAGCCAGGCTCCGTTGGATAACCTGTGGCGTGTTGTCAGTCTCGAATGAGTGCCGTAGAGCATGAAAGGACTGACTTGTAGCTGACGGAATGCAGATCCCATGGCTACACATATGCACGTCAGCCACCCGTTCGCAGCTACACTGAGAGAGCAATCATCACGCACGCATCCAAGCGCACATCCCGCCACGAGCCGACTCCGCTCGCCCTCCTGCGCCAGATATCGTACAAGCACATTCGCCCCGAGAGAGAAGCCGATCCCGATCAACCTCGCCTTGGGGTACTTCTGCGCGACGTACATGAGCGCCTGCCGCGCGTCGTCCGTATTCCCGCAGTGGTACAGCTGCTCGCTCGTCACAGGCGTGCCGGCACATCCGCGAAAGTTGACGACGACAGCGCGGTAGCCAAGACCTCCTTCGTTCGCTGGCGCGGTGACAGGCGCTATGATAGACCGCACATACGCCTCGTTTGAACCTGGTTGGCGAATGGAGAGGTTAGGTTCTTGGCCACGTGGTGTCGGGAGTCATGGACAGCTCACCCCCTGTGAGTCCATGAAATGCGACGACGATCGGGGTATCTTCGGGCAGGTATCTCTCATCCTCAGGTGGCGTGAAATCTAGTGAACTGCACCAAGAGAGCGGCGCATTCAGCATCATTCGGGGGATTTATGCTAGGGGAAACTCACAGTGTGCCTCCATCTATGAGGCGAATGAGCTTCCTGGGTATGATATCAGCATATCAGGGAGACGTCAAACTGGCTCTCGGACTGACCTATCGTACACAACTCTGTCTACAGTGGAGAAGTTCCCGTATGCGCCATATGCAGTCTGAAGATGCCCACTACGCCGCTGGTGAGCACCGGTATCTAACTTAAGCGGAACCTTGACTCACTTGAAGAGCAACCTCGACGCCCGATATTCCCGGAGAAGGCTAGGGCACTTCGAGCGAACGAAGTCCCTCAGCGGCATCCTTCGGATTCCTTTCTCGCATGCAACCGGCACTCTGGCAGACGCACCACAAGCGCTCTCCGCGAAGTACATCCTGGGGACCCGCGACCTGCGCCTTGCCCGCAGAAGCTTGAGGTACTGTCCAACAGTCTGTCTGAGCCGCCGCGGCGCGGCGAGCAGCCACCTCAGCACCAGCTGCAAGACGTACAAAGGCAGAAACGCGAGTCGAATGGAGGGAGCGACCTCGGCCGAGGCCTTGACGAGGTCGGTGATGAGCTGCGGCCCTGAGTACGAGACGTGCACATTTCGGATGCGAAGCATCGCGGGAGGGGCTCGGGAGAAGATCGCGGGAGAGGGGTACGGGGAAAGTGGGTGCGCACAGGACGGGACGTCGCCCACTACCCGACCTCGGGCCTCGTTTAATACCACGCCTCGCGAGCGGCCTCGGCAATCCAGCGAGCATTGACATTACGACATGCTAGCGGGATCGGGGCATGGGAGGCCTTCGGCGGATAACGATGGCGGGGTGAACGGTCGCCCCAGAAGACGGAAGTGCGCATCGATGCCGTTCCCATCAGCGGCTTTGTGGGTCCACGTTCGCAGCGTCTGGGGCGGACTAACGATGAATGTCAAAATCGACCTGGGCTGATGGAGCGCGAGAGCGCACGCCGCAGCGTTCGCCCCTCCGCCGGAGGAGCGCCTCGCCTCGCTTGGGCTTGACAGATCTCAGTGCTCATGATTGTCGTCTTCTCTTCGTTGTTTAATGACACTGTGCGCTCTGCCGTCTTCGCGTTGCTACACTGACGATCATGCGAGGACAACTAGCCTGCTGCAGGGGGAGGAGACGTCTTCTTCGACTCTGTGAGGTCGCGCCCAGGGCGCTTCGTCGCACGCCGCTCGATGCAGCGTGGCAAACGAGAACGACACATGTCGTATTCCAACCATCGATGGAACGTCCTATGGCGGCGCTAGCATCCGACGGAAGAACGACGAAGAGCGGGAGATGATGCACTCACGCCGCTGTAACGTAATAACTCTTACTTCCTTTGGTGTCGTCGTACCAGACAACTTGACGCATTGGGCCGCTAGCTTGTCTGGCGAGAACACGCCCCGAGAATTCTCTCAGTCATGGGCGCGACTATGACTGCTGCGTGGCGACGATAGGGAGTAAGAAACGAGCAAAGGTGAGGAGCTAAGACCAACCGGAATGCGTTCCTGACATATCGAGGCACGATGTCTGCCACGTTGCGCGCGGGAACGGATAATGCGGAGCATTCGTCCGGAATACAGACCGACATGTTGGGCACAGAGAGGGGGGAGTGGGGACGAGAGGTCGCGTTCTGCTCATCGATGATCACTGGCGACGCTAGCGGAGCCGACACGCCTGCCACGCGCGGGACCACGGGAGGGGGTAGGCACAGAGCGTGCACTTCGAGAAGCTGCTCCTTGGCGTGTACAACGATCTGCCGCAGCGGCGTGTACGAAGAACACCGGCTGAGGCCTTTGCCCACATGCACGATGTCTCCCGCCTTGAACGAGAGCGTACTTTCCAGTACTTCATGGAAGGATGTGCGAGGACACCTCTGTCGAAGTCGGACGGCATACCCGTGTATTGACCGATAACCTAGCGTTCGGTATAATTGGAGGGTAAGGCCCGTCGCCCTTACAGGAGCTATTGACGACCTGCCCCGTTGGAAGGGGCCCCTCCCATTATACGAGGTTCAATCGAGGAAGGCACAGCATGGACACGGGGATAGCGCATGAAAGCCCGACTGATCGATCGGCCTTCAAGCTTCAAATACCACATGCTGTTTGGATGGGAACAGCCGTAGATATTTAGGAGCACGGCCAAATCTACAGATTCCCTACTGGCCGGCCAACTGACTTCTCAGACAGCTTCAGTCTTCTGTTAGCGTATGGATCAGCACGTATAGTCTTATGACGCCATCCGGGACTGACCATATGCATTCTGTGCTGGAGTCCATGCCTAGGGAGGCGACATTCCTGCCATTACTTCGTACAGACCATCCATCTGACGCCTCCCGAGATGCTCGCTCCAGAAACGCATGATGGGCTCCCACTCCTCCTTCGACTTTGGCATGCCTTCGCCTTTCATCTTGACCTCCTCGACCTTGGTGAAGCCCTTCCTCAGTTCTGCGATCGCGCTCGAACGCAACGCAGTCTCAGCCGGAGGAGGTCGGTGGAAGATCAGGAGGGGTGTCGGGCACGACTTCTGGAGAGTGGGATAGGAGAGCAACGGTCCAGACACGCTGACCACCGAGCCGAACGAACGTGGAGCGTGCTCGTTCGAGTCAGGACCAGCGGAAGAAGGGAGCGACTTCTGCTGGAGGGATAGCTCACTGCGCCAATACTTGAGAGCAAACTCGGCGGCGACGGTACCTCCTTGGGCGAAGCCAAAGAAGTGAATCCGGTGAGGCGGCCATGCGCAGTCCTTCGTCAGATGGTCAATGACCTTCGTCATCAGCTCAAGGGCAGGAGTCGGGTTTGGACGTTCCAAGAGTTCTCCCAGGGGATCGAAAGACGTGTACCACTGATATGCTTCCTCATACAGAAAGGGGATCCTATATAACGACGTGGTCAGTGCGTGCAAGCTAGGGAAGCAGCGTGATATGCACTTTTCTGGAGCCCGCAGAGCCAAAGTCGCAGTCTGAGGCAGACGCAGCTGGTGTCCAAGCTTGCCAAATGGAACCTGCGTGTCGCCTGAGACGACATGAGCAAACGGAAGAGGACCAACGACCGACGCTGCGTACCTAAGCCATGCAGAAGGATCAACAGATTCTCATCCGTGCCATCATCGCTTGGGTTGTACGTGAACGGGACAGGGATCGCAGAAGACTTTGGTGCCGTCTTCACCCTCGGCGTTGTGTTCGTCGACTCGCGGATGGCGATTTCCTGCTCTCCCGACATCTTCAAGGACGAGGATATAATCGTAGACGGTAGCTTCGCAGCGTGCAGCTAACGGTAACAGAGAAGGTCAGATAGCGTCCATGGGATTGCTCGCGATGGGGGGCGGTGGAGAACGTTCTAGTCGAGTGCGCACGTCGTCGTCGGCGACGAAGCCGACGAAGAGCGCAAGCTTGACGCCGGCGCTCCCGCCCATTCTCCCTCCTCGCCGTCATCTCCGTGCCCCGCCCGCTCTGTTTGTCTCTCCACACTCGCTGCCCGACTCCTCTCTTTTTTGTTGAGTGAACAGGGACGCATATAGAGACTCCTGCTTGACACTAGACCTCACTTGTGATGGCTACGTTCGACCCCGACAGATGGCTTGCTCAGCTCATGGAGTGCCAACACCTCCCTGAGGCCGACATGAAGGTCCTCTGCGACCGAGTGCGCTCAATACTTCTGGAGGAGTCAAATATACAGCCTGTTTCAAGTCCGGTGACCATCTGCGGCGACATCCACGGGCAATTCTGGGACCTCCTCGAGCTTCTGCGTAAAGGCGGCATGGTCCCGGAGACTAGCTACATCTTCATGGCACGTAGGTACTCCTCGACTCAGACTCGGAGGACTGCTTAGACTCGCTGCAGGGTGACTTCGTCGACCGCGGACACTACAGCCTGGAGACCGTCTCGTTGCTGCTTGTGCTGAAAGCAAAGTCAGGGATACTGCTCCTTTGACGAGCTTTCTCGCTGAGTTAGTATGCTAGATACCCAGACAAGGTCACTCTACTCCGAGGAAATCACGAGAGCAGGCAGATTACCCAAGTCTATGGCTTCTATGGTGCGTCCGTCCCTATGCAGCATGCGAACTGTATGCAAAGCGTCCATGCAGATGAGTGCCAGCAGAAGTACGGGTCTGCGTTGGTATGGAAGGCATGCTGTAGTGTTTTCGACTACCTGAATTTGGCGGCAGTATGCACATCCACTCTCGGGTCTCGAAGCACACTCTGACATTACCTAGATCATCGATGGCGAGACGCTATGCGTCCACGGCGGGCTTTCGCCCGATATCCGCACATTAGACCAGATCCGAGTACTATCAAGAGCCCAGGAGATTCCTCACGAAGGCGCATTCTGTGGTCAGTGGTCCCTCCATCTGCCGTATCTCTACCATTCATCCTCACCGCATAAGATCTCATGTGGTCGGATCCGGACGAGGTGGAGAACTGGGCCGTGAGCCCACGCGGAGCTGGTTGGTTGTTTGGCGGGAGTGTAACGAGAGAGGTGAGTCTTATTCATGCTCCTTGTACGCGGATCCCGGAACTCACATGGAGGCAGTTCAATCATGTCAACTCGCTACGACTGATCGCCCGCGCCCATCAGTTGGTCCAAGAGGGGTACAAGTACATGTTCGACGAGCAATTGGTCACCGTGTGGTCGGCACCAAACTACTGTTATCGGTGTGGTAACATGGCGTCCATCCTCACAATACGAGAAAACGGCGAAAGATCATTCACCGTATACGATGCTGCGCCGGAGAATGAGCGAGACAAAGGCATGCAACGGACGAGAAAGATGGTCAGTATCCCTTCTGCATCGGATGCCCCCCGCGCTGAAGCAGTCGTCTCCCAGGGAAATATGCCCTATTTTGTATAGATGTGTAGTATTGTATTTCTATCGCAGATTCTGGTCTACCGCGTTAGAGGCAGGGCGGCACTGTCGCATGCTCAAACCGTCAAGGTGGGTTGTGAATGGCGACGTGGGCAGCGCTCACCTCCGGACTGGGATGATACGTGCATACATATGGTACATAGGTACGTGAAAAACTACCGAGTATCTTACACGGCTGATGACGAGTCCGACGCAGAACATACTATACACATCAGAAGGCATAGGTACCGTCAGCAAGTTCTAGGCTAGGCGATGTCGTAGGGCAGCGCGTTGCGCACACGGTCGACATGCTCGAGTCCAAGGCAGCCGCCTCCCTGTATACACTCCGCTAGGGTCAGCGCGATATCTCGCCCCTCAGAATGTGCGCCGTGTAGATATCCTACAGGTTGAAGTGAGCCTCCTGCCCATCAGCCGCGGAATAGTACTCACCGAAGTGCTTCTTGCTAGTGGCCTCGCCCGCAAACCATAGCCGCTCGTTCACATTCGCGCGCAGGTTGATCTGATGCTCGCTTAGGTAGTTTGCAGGCCAATTGGAGTAGGACCCGCGGAAGAGCGGATCGCTATACCACCGCTGGAAGTAGAAATCGAGCGGTTCCGGGATGGTCGCTTCTGGGAACATGGACTGCAGTACGGACAGAATCTCTGCCTGTACCGCGGAATCTTCCATGGACTCGATTCGTCGCGAGAAATCGCCCTACGGTATCAACGGAAGCTGTGAGTGATTGCATGCCAAATGAACGGTTCCGGCGTCCTGCTCACAGTGACAGTGACGAACAGAATGCCACAGCCCGGGAAGAACGCTTCGTGGTCGAGCGACTGCCAGATGGGATATCGGCCCCTTTCATGATCGGCATAGAGCGCTATCTGCATCCACCGTCAGTGTCCTGTGATTGTCCGCGCCTCAAAGTGATGCGTACTTCTGTGTCAAACCAGAAGCGCTCCGGGAACTGCAGGAAAATCTTCGTGTATGTGCCCTACGAGCTCAATCAACTCCTGACCTGACGAACCCTTCAATGACAGCTCATCTAACTCGCCATCGACATGCTGTGGATTGCTTCCAGCTTCCATGGAGGCAGCGGAGGTACGAACTGGACGTCATCGTGTTGCAGCACTCCGAGGCTGAAGGTGCATAGTGCATAGTCCGCCCTGAGCTCAGATCCGTCCGCGAGTGCAACCAGCACGCCTTCCTCGGACGTGTGAACTGTCGTCACGATCGCGTCCAGCTTGACCTGTTTCTGGCTCAGGAATGTATCCGCCTCCTCTAGGATCAGCGCCTTGAATCCACGCTGGTCGATCGAAAGTAGGTTCTCATGCGAGAAGGTGCGGAACGTGTTGTTGTGTGCCTATCTCTCGTGTCAGTCCAAATGTGCTGCAAGGACGCGCCAACCTCTACCGGACAGACTGGTCGCCGCAGCCGCGCTGTGTGCGGGTTCCGCACCGAGTCCTCGCCAGGAGAAGCCAGGTCGCCCGGAGAGAGGTTAATGCACCCAGGATGAAGCGAGCCAGGAGGTTTCCTCCGGTGTCGCGCCGAATTCCCAATCAAATTGGTAGTACTCGGCTGCCATCTTGTGTGGGGAGTTCGGCACCGCGCCTGACAAGGAGTATCCGCTCCGCGCGTTCATGTCCACCAGCCTCTGCGGTACACGTGCACCTACGGTAGGCACATTCGATTTATGCTCGCGCGGAGAGTGAGCAAAGCAGACTCACCAGCCAACGCCGTCAGCCTGTCAAAGTCCTTGATCGACTCCTGAAACACGTCCTGAAAATCCACTGGGCCCGAGTAGTCGTAAGTCGCTACATGCACGATAAGCTTTCCGAGTAATGCTGACAATCTGAAGGGGGCTCACCGACTCTGCCGAAGAAGTCGCTGGAGTGCAGCGAGATGTTATACTTCTTCGCGAGGGTCCAGATCGGATTTGCAGGGCCGTCCCGTGTCTGTGTTCCTTGGACCCAGTTCGCGCCCACCTCGACTGTCCAGCGATTGCCTGGAGCCCCAAATTCGTGGCTCATCATCCGTCCACCGAGCTCGGGTCGCGCTTCGACGATGATGAAGTCGTCAATTCCTTGCTCATGCAACGTCCGAGCGGCAATGACGCCCGCGACACCCCCGCCGAGAATGAGCACTTTGGCATCTTTGGGCTTGATGTCAAGAACACTCTGCGCCCCAGATGAAATAGGCAGCGCAAGCGAGCCGACCTTGAGGCATGCTACGAGTAGGAGCAGAGGTAAGATTGACGTCTGGTGAAGCATGTCAGGTACTGCTAGAGTGTTGAGAGTGTTGAACAACAGCTTCCGTGGTGTCGAAATGACCCGAAGCGCGCCAGCGATGGATTATATGTACGACCCGCCCGACACCTCGTGAGAGGGAGCTCGACTTATCAGAGCGAAGACCAACGGGCTATCTGGTCAGTAGCAGGCGGGCTTCCGGGCGTCGTTAGAAGCCAATACGTACGATCATTCGGTCATAACAGCATCGGAGACCCCTAAAGGCGTCGACACGAGGCTATAGCGTGCCCACATCAAGCCACTAGCCGCCAAGGCAAGCTCGCGGCGAGTCGTGCTGTCCACAGAAGGCCGCCACAAAGCTCGGAGCTTGCAGACGCTTCTTCGTACGTTCGTCGCTCTTTCATGATCTGCGTCGGTCGGCTTTACACTATTGTCTCTTAGGCATACTATCTGCCTTCCGCGTAACCTGGTTCAGCTCATGAAGCAACGTTCGCATTCAGCAGCTACCCTGTGCCGAGGAGGCCTCTGAGAAGCTCCGCTTCCATGGCGTCTGAGAGCCTCACCTGCCGTAATCCTCGGTAACGCTCGCACGCGACCATCCGTGGACGTGCGGCTTGCCACGGACTTTGCGATAAGGTGTATGCTACTGTCCGGATCTTGTGGCAGCTCCATAGCCTATCGTACGTTCTCTAAGCTCACTGGAAAACGTTGGCTTAGCAAGCCATCCTCTAGAGCGTTGGCTTGGCTTTCGGTACGCTAGTGGTCTTGCACTGCGTGAGAGGTCGGTCATGTTGCACGATGTCTCTGAGAAACCCGATAACTTCTAAAGTTGCTCAGTAGATACTTGTAGCACAGGGTGTGAGCGGCCCAGATATGGTCCGGTGTGTCATTTCTACCTCGGCCAGGAGCGTTCGTCGACACGCGAACTAGCCTCAAACCTTGCCGTACACCCGCAGCGCGCACAGTATGGATGCTCCCTTACGCGTGTGCGGTGGCTACTCATCCTGGAGCTGGTCTATCGTCTCTGGTTCCTATGACTCCACTTGGCACTATCCTCCTCGGCGACATCTGTTCTCTCATCCCTTTGGCCTTGACGAGTTGATTTACTCAGTGAGCTTGCGAAGCGTACCACTCGGGCCTGAGCGCTTACTTGATCCTCGATTCTCTCTCACCTCCCGTGTTGACGCTCGCGCCGTCCACTCTCCGCTGGTCATGGATGTTGGCTATCGAGGTCAGTGGATATTCTCATGGTGCGATGCTCTTCACATCCTAACTTCGTCTCAGGTGCGTCATCGACGCGGAGGGTGCGTGTCACGGCATTCATCGGACCGCATTCATTTCGCGCTACGCTTCCGGTGGGCTGAGGCGGAGGGTAGTCAGGAAGTAGTGCGCTCCCCCCAAAGCCTACCCAGTGACGCATGGAATCACGTTGAAGGCTACGCAGCCCCGGGCGTCCCTCTTCAGTGCCGAGCCTCGGTCATTACACGCATATGACGGTCGGTGAGGGCTTCACGTTGTACGCGGCGGCATACTCACGCACCCCCTAGGTGGACGCGTGGTGAGGGCACCTGCGCCTCTCGAATACCATCGCTGTCTGCAGACGGCCGACAGGCATCTACGCTTTTTCGTTCGGTGTATCACCACCAGCTCCCTTTCCAGGTGTCGGCGGGAGCTCGGTGCCGAGGCCGTCTGAGCAATGCGGCAAAATTCGTATACCGCATCGAGGCTCATGCTACGCCCAGATGTCTGCGGCGTGGCCTACGGGCCCCCGCGGCTATGGTCGAGCCGCACCGTGTGTCCGCCCTCGATGACCCGCCCGGCTGTCAGCGTCAACCACATATCTGATTAAACCAATGGTATCACAGCTCTCACCATTCTCATTGCACTACTATATCATGTTTGACGATTAGAATTCTTTCTACGGCGTACGCACTTCATGACCGCCCCCTGACCGCCAACTACGATCAGAAACGCCTGGGTCATAATGCTCTGACGGCCTGCGGGATGCCCTCAGCATTGTGCGTGCGCACTGATCATCACCGCAGGCAAGCTCAGAAACACCGGTGCAAGGTTCATTTTCAAACGATGACTGAACCTGTCCAATATACTTTGGACATCTATGTCGGTCTTCATCCGCCTTATCTCCTCTCCGCGGACGCGCTGATGAAGCCACCAGCAAAAACACTGATGTATCCAAGTTGCAACATACCGAGCGACCACAAACTCGTAGGCACTGCCAGGACATCAGCACTCTATGTTCTGTCGTCGAGCCTCCTAACGATGAGCTGTGCGGTGTCATAGGGTGTCATTCACATTGACTTCCGGTTGAGCAGCGCTTCTGATGCCTGATCATCCCAGGCACACGGTCCGTCGGCGGACGACGGAGTTGTCTTTCCTCTAAACTTTGCTCGCCCCGCCAGTCCCAGCGCCCGTCTCACGCTGGCAAGCCAGCGGATCTGCGATTGATATTAGGGAGAGCATCGTGGCGCTCATCCACGATAGCCCGGGGTATGTGCCATCTGTCAAAATGTACATGTCTTCCGCGCCGTCCTGCCTCTCTAGTATGCGTCGAAGGAGCAGGATTGACGGGCGAAGGCCAAGGTGCGAACCCGCACCACATTGCATGCGCACTTCGCTGAATACGAGCTGCAGGAAGCTCGTCTTGCGGACTGATCGCGCAGGCCGTAAGCAACGCGGACAAGCGCGCGAACCCGGCGACTGAACCCTCGGTGTGCACAATGGTCCGGTCTCTCTCTCGGTCTCGGCAGCTGATTGCTCAGTGTGGCAGATATTGCGCGCACGGTCTCTCAGCCATGAGAGTTGCCGTCCCCGCTTCTTGATCCACTTTGGCCGTTGTGCTGCCTAGAATGGTGTTGTTATCGTGAGTTCGCAGGTGAGTCCCGTAGCATTGCGTCGTGCTGCTGGACGTCGGAGTCGCTCGCTGACACAGCCAATGCGATTGCCAGGTTGTCACTCCCCGGCGGCGACGCCAGCGGGTCTGTTCCCAATGTCATCGCACCATGGCGGGCGCGTCGTCGATATCGAGCTTCTTCATGGCAGAGCTATGACGGTGCCGTCTGTTCGCCGACCCTTGCGCAGGACGTAGAAGGCTGTACGAGGGCGATATGAATACCCTGCGTCGCGCAGGCATTTACTGCATGGCGCGGGACCGCCGCCTTCCGCCGGCCCACCGAGGAGTGGGCTTCGCAGCCAGATGGATGCCACGCCGTCGCTGTCGAAATCACTATCCATGAACAAGACGCAGCAGGGCGAGTTCTGGGGTTACGCCGTGCCCTCGTTGTCTGACGGGAGACACTCATCGATCGTGGGCTACCTCCCAATTATCGCCGACGCTCTCCAGTGTCATGCGGTGCGATACGCAGACTCGATGACGGTGTGCGCACTGCGACCAGCGCTCTCGGCCGCTGCTCGTCCACACCGATGTCTCACATTGCGCATCCGGAAACTTCTCGAGCTTGTCGCCGTCAAGACAAGCCGCTCCCTCGAACATCACCCGTACGTCCAGAACGGTCCCCGCCGCCCAGTTGTGCTTTACTTATCCTCGTCCCCGACTAGACCGAGGCCTCCCGACCCGCCTGCCGTCGCAGCATACGCAGCGGCCGACCTGGAGCGCCGAGGGTCCCGAAGTTAGAAGTCAGAAGCACGCCCGCCCTTCCCTTCCCCGCATGAACGAGAACTGGACACCGCGCCCGGGCTTGTCGAGGACGTGCTCGCGCTCGCAGCTGAGACCGGGGTCTCGACGTCGAGGCCGTCCCGCCGACCATCTACGAACGAAAAAAAAAAAAATCAGTTTTCGTTCGGTGTACGCTCGGTTGTCGTGGTAAGTAAGCTTTTGTTGCAGCGTCTTTACGGTTTGAACTTACTTGTACAATCAGGTTTCGCTGCTGCACAGTGGGGATGCCGGAGCGGCCTGGGTCGCAGCACCCCCACAGGCACCCTACTATGACACAGGCCTCTCCAATTCCTCTCTCGAAAAATATGGCCCGCCCGCCGCCGGATGGGCGTCCGGGCCGCCGATGCTTCTCGCCGTCTCTGTCCGGAATCCGCGTCGGCGCCGGCGTCGGCGTCGGCGTAGGTGACGCTCAAGCAGAAACAACACCATTTGTTTCCGCCATTCCGACTGTCCTCCACACCACCGAACCGAACCGAGGAGCGCCGCCAGAGCCGCCGCCTCCGCGAGGCGTCGTCTCTCGGCCGCCTCAGATGCTCGGTGTACGCCTTATGCGGGACGTCCCTGCACATGCTGCCGCCGAAATCATCCGGCAGATCCTTGCGAGCCTTGTGAAATCTTCCTGCGAGGCACGATCATCGTCATGGCTGACTGGCTGACTGGAGCATGTACTGGCGCGGGTGACGGATCCGCGGAGGGCGACCTGGCAGGGCTTGTCTTTGTGGCCCTGCCCTCCGAGTCGTCTCGTCTTGCGCAAGGGAACGATCCTACCACATCCACAGAGCGTTCGGGATGCCGTGAACCGTACTCGTCCTCATCATCATCATCGAGAGCCCGACCCGCGCGTCATTGCATCCGCCTCGCATGGCGTCGAACCGCCGAACTCCCAACGCGGTCGTAGGATAACCACACTTATCGAGAATCCCTCTCGCCATCTTCGTCTTCATCTTCCCCCTGCTTCTTCCTCATTCCTCAACGTTATCCCGGTGCCTTCGCGCCACGGCTTCGCACGGCTGCCCCGTCGGCCATAGAGGACAAGGTTTGGCCCCCGGGGGCCTTGCGCTGGTCCGAGAACCACGCGAGCTCACTCCCGGGCTCGAGCTTTCGTGCTGGTTCTGGTTCTGGCTCTCGCTCTGGTCTTCAATGGTGGCATCGGCGTGATACCGATAAGCCTGGACGTCACCGCTCTCGTCTGCTACTCCTGAAATGAGTTCCGAGGTATTCCACGTGTCGATTTTGTCAGCTCTCTCCAGCTAGACGAGTTCATCGACAGGTTCCTATGATTATGTCCTGGTCTCCTGGACATCCGAGGATACTGCATAGGCGCTCACAGTATGTCCCTCCCATCCATCACCAGTCATCATGAAGCACTCCCGGTCCCTTCAGCGCTCCGTCCCCCCAACTCCATTCCTCTACATGGCGAAGCCTCTTCCTCAACACAAGTGAGTTTGATGATATTCACGCCTGCTGGCGGTACAGCACCGCGCATCTGACCGGGGACGCTTCGTGATGCTACTTCATGTCGGAGGGGAGAATGATACAGTTGGGAGTCACGCGGCGACGACATTCGTATTCAGTCTTTCAGTGGCCTTCTTGATTCCTGCTTGATTACTGAATACTGGAGCTCCGACGGTTCTCGGACGATTGCCTGCGCAGTTGCTGCATTTGAGCACTTCGCCCTCAGGCATCTGGCCGGGTGGTGAATTCGCTCGAGCTCGCTGTGATAATGAGGTGAGAACGAGAAGGCGTTCATGCGGATCCGCGAATCGGTGAGCTTCGAGCCCGATATCCTCTGACGAGCAGCGCAATTGCAAGGGTTCTTCATGTATCACGAATCATCCGTACACGCACAAGGTTCGCTCGTCAACGCGTCATGACCTCCGACGAGTCTTCCGCGACGGATGCAAAAGGCCCAGAGCGCCGTCCACGGGCGCTGAGCAAACGCACCGTTGACCCGTTGACGCTCCTCGCGCTTCCCCGCGTCCTGACAATGCCACGCCTCGAGGCCTCGAGGCTCGAGGTGTCAGGGCTCCAGGACCGTTCAGCTCGACCTGGTGCCAGTGTACCGCATTTCAATTATCCCGAACACACACAACTTCATGAGACCCTGTCAAAGATCCAAGCCCACCGCTTTCCAATCTACACGATACTGTACCGCACTTACCCTGTCTGTCCTGTCCTGTCAAATAAACTCCCCGGCGCAGCCGCCCTCCCTCCCTCCCAAACGCGCGCCGACCCCAGCAGCCCGACACTGAGCCCGACAGGCCGGACTCGGGCTGGCGGTGCGGTGGCGGCGGTGCGGCGAGTGAGAGTCTATTTCGGGTATGACGCCGGTGGCGCACGATCGATCATCCCGAATCGACCGATCTGCACGCCTGATCTGGAAGGAGGGCCGTCGCGTCGGGTGCGCGTCGCGTCGACCAGGCGACACACGCGAGGGCTGGAAAGCAGGTGGCGAAGTTTGAGTGCGTCACACATATAGATCGCGTGGAAGGGGCGGGTGTATGGGAGGGACCCTGACGGAACGAGCGGGTCGAGTTTGAGAGTGCGAGCCGTTGTGTCTCGTCTTCATGCGCCGTCGGGCGGCGGGGGCGGCGTTGCATGAGCCTCTTCACATATCGCAGGACGTGCGCGAGTTGACGTCGCAGGACGACGACGCGCGACGATGCTTCCTGCGCGTGTCCGCGTCCCGCGTCGCGCCCTCCACCTTCGAACAGATTCAGAACCCCTCCATCCGCATCTCGCTGTCGGCTGAACGTTCCAGGACGGCTCCGCGCGCGACGAGCCACGCTCGCGTGGCCACCCATTCAACGCCTATTTAGCGCGCCCCTTCTCAGTCTATTTCTCCCTCCCCTCCAACAGGGCGCGACCGGGCGACTGTGGTCAGAAAGCGTCGTCGACGACGCGAAAGATGAGCGAGAGACTCGAGAGTCGGGAGGAGGGAGAGGGCGCTTACAGTAGTTTCTGATCGGAGATGCCCGGAGTCCGGGTGATGGATGCCCTGGACACTGGACACTGGCGACTGGCAGCCCTTGTGACCCACCCGAGCCGTCTTGCACGTCCATGTCGTTCCCATCTCTTCTGAACATCTCAGGCTGAAGCCTCTCATCATCTCTCTCTCTCGGTCCGCGGGTACGCACGTCGCAGGAGGACGCCGAAGCGACATGGAGGAGGAGACGGGCGCGCATATACACACGTATACGCAGATAACAGGCAAATCCCCGCCCACCGCCGCAACGCCTGAATGGCCCGTTGATCAAAGTCGAAAGGGGCAGCAATAAACGTCCGGACGCTTTCATGCAAACAAGAAGCCGTCGAGCTCGACACGGACGTGCATCGCTGTCAGTCGGGGTGTCGTGCTGCCAACAACGCGCCAGTGCCGGCTGATGGCAGCCCACGCCCACCCCCGACCCGACGTTCGTGCGTGCGTGCGTGCGTCGTCCCCTCGCGTACCCAACTGAGAGGATTCAGATGGTCCAGAAGTCTAAGAGCAATCCAGGTGCTCTGTTAGCGTTGTGCCACCACGGCGCAGGAAGCGCGTCCAATCATCATCAGCGTCATCAGCTTCTCTGTTCGCGAATCGTCCTGGAGGCCTTCGTCGCTAAACTGGCAGCGTGAGCGTGAGGATGCGCGCGGAGTGGCAGATTTGCGCTGGAGGACTCCTCTTCTGGGAGGTCTGCACGCGCGCCTCCCAGATCTCCCCGGCCGGCCTCCTCCCGCGCGCTCGCCGACGAAGCATCCGGTCTCCCTCAATTTTCGATGGTATAGGTCCCGAGCGCGCGTGAAGATGATTGCGGTGTCCGAGGTGCGCGCTCAGGCCTCAGGGTGGGTCGCACCGCAATAGATGGTGCTCCGCGTTTCTGACCCTCTTGCGAGTCGCTAGAGAGGCGAGCCCTGGAAGTGCGACGGCGTCGCGCAGACGGGGGCGGGCGAGGCCGCAGAAAAGGGAGAAGAGAGGTGTCGGCTACGTACGCGGTTCTCTGATCTCGCGCAAGATGAGAGCACGGGGGACGGGGGGAGTGCGGGGCAGGGCTGCCTATTCGGGGCAAGGAGCACCGCCAGCTCGCGGAGGGCATCAAAGAGGGCGCGGCGAATCGGGCGGCGGTGGGCCGGGAGGGCGAGTGACGGGCGCTGGGCTGGTTGGAGGTGGGAGAAAGAAGCAGAGGCCATCAGCGGACGCATCTGCGTCGCAATCCGCCATCGGTGCGGCAGATCTTGCCATCACCACTCGCAGCAGCTGCTGCACTTGCACCCAGGCCCCAGCCCGGCGCTCGTCGCAACATGCCATCGCCCCCCGCTGCCAGTGCCAATCCCCCCTTCGCACTCTCCCAGCCCTGACTTACATATAAACCTCCCAGGCCCGGCCTCCCCTCCGCGCCAAGATTCTGCCTCCCCCCGTCGCAATCCTCCCTCGAGCAGACATTCCGCAGGCCCGTAGCAGACATGTCCGACGAAGAGACCTTCCCCCTAGCCAGAGCTGAGGTGCGTCCCGCCCCGACCCGCCCGCCGCCCCTGCCAAGCGTCTCCCCGCCCTCGTCATCCTTCTCGATCGCCTCTCCTGGCAGCACTGCTTGTGGACCGTTGTGGCTGATATGCGCCTTCTGCCGTCCCCTCTAGCTCATTGCGCTGTTTCTCGAGTCGATGATCTTCGGGGCGTTCACCGTCCTCTACGCCATCGCCATCTGGATTCTGCTCTACAGGGAGAAGCTCCGGGGCAAGTCCACCCTGAACAGGATGCTGTTCGGGACGACCACAGTAATGTGGATCTTATCAGTAGCAGTGCGTCGCCTTCCTACCGCTATTCGCCCCGCCCCGCACCCGCCGACGCTGATCCTTTCTCCTCCCCCAGCATCTAGCAATAGACGTGGTGCGAGCCGTGGAGGGCTTCGTCGTCTGGGCCGACAAGCCCGGGGGCACGAACGCGTTCTACGCGCGGATCAGCGACCCGACCGAGGTCGCGAAGAACGTCCTCTACATCACCATGACCCTCGTCGCGGACTCGTTCGTCGTACGTCGCCTTCCTCGCTCCATCGCCGATCCGTCGGACCGCTCACCTGCCCTCCCCTCTTCCCCAACGCAGAGTTACCGCCTGTTCATCGTGTGGAACCGCACATGGTGGATCCTCTGCATTCCCAGCGTGCTCCTGCTGGCCACCGCAGGTCAGTCCCCCTCCCCTCCGAGCCCTCGGGGCTGCGCTCCTTGCTGTGTTTGCTGACCGATGGGACGTCACGAACAGTCGCCGGGTACGGCGCCTGCGTCGAGATTGGGCTGGCGAAGGAGGGCAACGCCATCTTCGCGGACAACCTCCAGCCCTGGATCCGCGCGTTCTTCTCGCTCTCGCTCACCACCAACCTGCTCGCGACGTGTGAGTCTCTCCTCCCTTCCATTCTCTCTGTCCTCGCCCTTCTTGCAATTTTCTGCGCCTTCCTCCGGCGGTTCTGCGAACCCTCGCCACCTTCCCGCGTCTGCCCGGACGCCTTGCTTGACGCCCCATACATTCCCTCCCGCGTCTCCTCCCCCTCTCCGATCCCTTTATCGCCCATTTCCTCATCTCGTCTATCGAACGCCACGCTGACTGACCCTGCCCCGCTCCCCGCAGTCCTCATCGCCGCGCGCATCATGTGGTCGAACCGGCGCGTGCGCCAGTACCGCGCGGGTGGCGCGGCGGCGGGCTCGCACTGGGAGGTCATCGAGACGATGATCCAGTCCGCGGCGATCTACTCCGCCGCGCTCGCGTCGCTCCTCGGCACGTACCTCGCGGGCTCGAACGCGCAGTACGTCTGCCTCGACGCCCTCCAGCCGCTCATCGTGCGTCCTTTCCCTCTCCCTCCCCTCTTCTCCTTCCTCACTAACGACATGGTGTGTGCGTGCGCGTGTGACAACAGGGCGTGGTGTTCACGCTGATCATCATCCGCGTCGGGCTGGGCTACACGATGAACGACTCGGTGAGCGGCGGGGGCGGCGCGATCTCGGACCGCGCGGGCGGGCCGTCGCAGCTGCAGACGATCGGCGGGCACGCGTACCCGCTGCAGCCAGTCGCGATCAACGTGTCCGTCAGCCGCACGCACGACCGCGCGAGCTTCGAGGCGTACGACCACAAGGACGGCCACGTCGTCTCGGACATCGAGAGCGGCAAGGCGCCGTCCGAGTGAGCTTGCCCCCTCCTTTCTTTCGCCGCTCGGCCTCGACCTCGACCATCATCGCTCGACCGTCGCGCCCGAGTAAGGTGGTCGGATGGGTTGGTCATCCTCCGAGGAGCTGCGTGTTCGCGCTGGAGTTACTTATCAGGTGGTCTTTATTGCTGCTGCTGGCGGGCCCGCCCCCTCGCGGGGCGCACGCTTGGTGCTGCTGTACGATAGACGATGCATTGCAGGCGGCTCGCACTCCGATGCCATCCGCCCTACACCAAACACCAAAACACCAAAACACCAAAACACACACCCCACACCCGTCCGCCGCCCGACGGGCCGTCCGCTCCTTCCACTCGTTCAATCGCTCGCTGCTTTGTATGCTCTCTTTGCAACCACACCGTCGTATTCCCCGTTCGTGCTTCATATACCATCGATCGTCTCACTGGCGGCGCGCTGTAGGGCGCGCCGCTTGTATTGCTCTGTATGCTGCTGGGACTCGCTGTTTGAGAGGAATCCGGATCGGGATCGGAGTGCTCGCTCGGAATCTGCGTCTTCGGTGTATATATTGACGACCCGGTGTGCAGGTCAATGTAGAGATACTGCATATAATGAACGAATTCACCATCGCGCTCGACTTCAGTGTCCTCCTTGTACCAGCTGCCCCAGTCCGCGGAGACAAGTCATCACCATTCAGTCGTTCATCACCTTGGCGCGTGTCATGCCCCGGTGAACGTGAACCTCAGACGCGTCCGCTCTCCAACTCACTGCATCCGTAAATCACCCATCATGCGCTCACGCACACCACATGAATAGGTGGCCTCTCCAATGCCAATACCAGTCTTCACCCGACCCGCCCGGGAGTCGGAGCCGCGCCCACAAGTCGCCTCCCTCGCGCTCGCGAAGAACATGCACTCACCCTGACTCTTCAGCGCTTCAGCTTCCTCCCTTCACCTCATCTTCATCCGCAACATCTTCTCCCGTCGTCTGACCTGCAGAGAGAAGAACTGTGGGCGTGGACACGAAACACGGAAGGACGAGGCAAACGCCACAAAGCCTCCGTTAGGCCCGATCGCGCCACGATCATCGCTGAGCTTGTCAACCTCGGCCTGATCGTGCGCGCGCCCCAGAATTCCCGATCACAGCTGGAGGTGTGTGTCGGTGGCGGCGGCGGTGCACTCGGGCCGACGTCCCGATCGGGGAGCCCGACGCCGCCGCCGCCGCCAGGACCCCCGACATTCCACTGGAGATGCCTGATCCCAAATTTCGAAATCTCGGTTTGTCCGTCAGGATGATCAGGCCTGTCCGGGGGTCCGAATTGTCCGGATTGTATCAGGCCTTCCCACTTTTCCGTCGATTTTGGCCGGATTGTGGATGAGGTGCACCAGCGCTAGTCCCAACTAGCGCCCAACCAGCTCACTGAGAGCTTGCCGAGCTCGAGGTCTAGCTCGAGGTCGACTGACCAGACATTGCTCGATGTCCGGATAGTCGCCTCGTCAGATCAGGCGTTAGTCAAAATGAAGGCCATATGTCCGGAGAATGGCATCAGACCTCGCCGTTTTGAAGGCCTGATTTGGCAGGATTATCCTCAGGCATAGGCCCTCCAAAATCCGCGAAAATGTCAGGATTAGGCCTCAGGCGTCCCCAATGAAATGTCGGGGGTCCTCCGCCGCCGCCCTTTCGTCTGTTTGGGTGACAGCAGGACTCAGGTCGATAGACCGTTCGCGTTTTACTGTGTTCGTGGAGCACGGAGCGTCCGGACGATCCAGACCGAATGTGGCAAGTCACAAAGGCCGCACCGACGACGACTGATGCCGCGTCCCAGGCGCATACCCGTCCATAACTACGTTGGCGACCCCGTAGCCTAGGCTCGCAATGTTTTGCTGGCATGTAGCAGAGTTTTCATGAGTGTTTGCGAGCTGAGCCGATCCCAAGAGGCTACAGGCAGCAGCACCAGCGGCATCCGGTCGCATACGCCCTCTCAGAAGCCGGCATCCCGGGATCACGGGCAGCGGAGCGAGGTGGCTCTTCCTCCCATATGCGGCTGCATCGCTCCAGGGATCTGTGAGGAAAAGAAAATCGATGCGGTCTATCGACATGAGTCCTGCTGGAAGGACGGCGGGATGAAACGTGCTGCGGAGGATTATGAAGGCGGGGCCGCCGCCGCCGCCGCGCGTTTCGACATGTGCAGCGCTACGGGTCTTGCTGGTGAGCGCCGTTCTAATGGATGACTTCCCGTAAGGATTTTCAGACGGGCGCTTTTCTGTAAACTGGTCAACTCCACCTTGATCGAGTCGGCGATTGAACTTGGGATCGAGATAGGATACACTACAAAGCCGGCTTACTCAGCTGCACTCAGCGCCTCTCTGCTTCACCGGAAAGGCATTTTGCTGATGGCGCCCCACGCGACGCTGCCTTTCTCGGCCACTCCACCTGCCAGATTTGCTGTTTACAGAAGCGCTGCAGTTTAGAAGGGGGGGTCGACCCCCCCTTCTAGATTTTGGGCGCTTCTGAAAAGCTAGCGCTCGTCGGATCCACCAGCGGACTCTCAATCTTGCTCGGGATCTCGGCAGACCTACTTATTCTGGAGGCTCCACTCGGTTTTCAGAAAGGCGCCCGTCTGAAAAGCCTTACGGGAAGTCATCCAATTATTGGAACAGCAGCAACCGCTGGCCGTTGTCGCGGCGCCCATGATATCGATGTGCCGCGGACACAGAGGCCTGTCTCAAGCACACGACGATTCCCGGACTCCGCGACCCGTCGTGCATCATCCTCGTCATTCCAGGAGGTTCGAGCAGGCTGTACGAGTGATGTTCTTCGCCGTCCCCATTGAGTCATTTGGACTCAGGAAGCGTTTCGCGCCCTCCATGGGCCATGGCTACTATCTCCGGAAGAATGAAGAGATCCTCATCATCAGAAAACCCATGGCATGCTCTCTTCTCCTTTGCAGCCCCGAGAAGCACCCCGGTGCGCTCATGATGCATTTGCCATCACAAACTGCCTCTCTCCCATCTTCCTGCGAACCTGACCGACAATTCAGTCGCATTGCAGCATCCCGCGCGAACGTAGATTGCCGTGCTCGTCCGCCATATGGAGGACTCCAGCGACCGACCGTTCTTCCGGCCACCGTCGCGGACATCCAAGCGTGTTCTGTCCACCAGAGCATCACGCAACTCTAGCTCGGGATCGAAGGGTTGCAAAACGCACGGTTACCAAACTCCTCACCCTGGAGCTTCGGCGTACCCGACGCAGCAGCCCTTTTCTGTTCTCGACCGCGTTCCCCCCGACGACCAACAATGTTGGGCGCGAGCAGCTGCGTCGAGGGATGCAGAAATACTGACGGCGAGCCCGCGTGCCGTCATGCTCGCCCTCCCAGTGTCCCAGGCGGTCCGCGACATCTTTGAAATCTTCCTCTGATCGCCGACTTTTCTCCCGCGTTGCGAGTCCGAGGTGAGCATGGCCATTGCCGCTTGCAAAGGAGAAAGGTGGAAGTGGAGACTAACGTTAGCGACGGCGCAGTGTCGACCCAACCAACAGAAAGATCTGAGTGAGTACGGCAGCGCCGCCGCTTCCGCTTCCGCCCCCTCTGCCGCTGCCGCTGCCCAAATGCACACAAGAAGCCCCCGCTTCACGAGTAACGTTGGAGTGTACGTGTCCGTTCCTGTGCAGATCGAGCGTTGGGGAGATGCTCGATGGCGAGATGCTCACGTCGCCGTTGACGTTGACGTTGCGGTACGCGAGAGGGGGCGCGGGGCAAATCTGATCTGCCTCGCGAGAGGCATTCTGGCATGTGAACCTGGGAGGGAGATCGCGGTCATGTGGGAAGCGCGTTGAAGCGACGAGATTGCCTTGGGACGAGGATCCTTCTCGTTGGTACCAGACTGAGATGTGGGCGCACAAGCAGAGGTGGGTCATCGGGTGCGGGTTCAGGCGCGTGTTTCTTTCGTCTGAGGCCTGCTCGTACAGCAGTATGCAGGACACCATGGTCAGGCAGAGGCCTTCAGGGCAGCGTTGAGATACTTCAGGTACGCTCGCCAGAATGACAGCTCGTCCAGATCAACCCGAATATCGTAAAGGACTCACAAGCGAGTGCGCCACTGCCGGCATTCATATCGCATCCGCCCGTGCACCGACCATGTTCCCCCGTCTGCCTCCTTCTGCCCCTTCCCAGACCGCGAATTTCGGCCTGCATGCCGTACCTCCTCGGGCCCCGCCGCGATCCCGCGTACCTCGCCGCCGGCCGTGTACCCGAATGAAGAACGGTGAGAAACGGCTTCAACGGCGAAGAAGGTTCGAGCTGGGTAACGAGTTGGCTTCGCGCGCCCGCGAGTTCCGTCAGACGGTCAGACGAGGAAGTCGCGGAGCCGCTGCAGGCGCTCGCCGGCGCGCCGGAGGGTGGCGAGGTCCTTGCAGAACGCGAAGCGCGCGTAGTTCTCGCCGATGGAGAGGTGCTCTTGGCAGTAGAACTGCAGAAGAAGAGGAAGATGGGTTACGTGAGTGGTTGGAGGGTTGGAGCTTGGGCGAGGGAAGCAAAGGCAAGGGAAGACAGACGATGGGGCGCGGTGTACGTACCTCGCTCACGGGGATGGAGGACACCCCGATTTCGTTCGCGATGAACCAGGACGCTCTGTTGTGGCCCAGGTGAGTTGTGTATCAGGCGGCGTGTAGGGGTGAGGAAGCGGTACGCACCTGAAGTCCCTCCCCCTGCCCTCGATCGTCTCCGGGAACTTGTAGTCTTCCGGCCATCTCACCCTCGAGATGTTCTACGCCCGTCCATCTTATCAACAACATCCTCCCGCCGCCACCCTGTGTAAAGACTCACCAGCAAGATGAAGTAGCTGCCCTCCGGCCACGCATACTCCAGCCCGAGCTTCTCAAACGCATCGACGAGCACCCCACGGCGCGCCTCGTACTCCCTCCGCTGCGTCTCGAAGAAGCCGCGCTCGCGCGCCTGCTCGAGCCCCGCGGCCGCGGCCTCCTGCATGGGCGAGTTCGTGCAGAAGACGATGCGCGTCGTCGCGGCGAGCGTGGGCCCGATGAGGGCTAGGGGGCCGATGAGCCAGCCGACGCGCCAACCTGTCGCGGCGAACAGCTCTGGTGAACGAGAGAAGAATAAGGTAAGTGAGGATGTGTGGCAGGGGAGAGGGGGGGAGGGGACGTACTGCCTGCGGACCCGACGGTGATGGTGCGGTCCCACATCCCGGGGAGTGTCGCGAAACGGACGTGCTCCTTGCCGTCGAACACGAGGCTCTCGTACTAGCACGAACAGCGATGTCAGGCATTCCTGTTCGAGGTAGAACGGATATGTAGGTGAGCGACGACGTACGACTTCGTCGGACATGACGATGAGATCGTGCTCCTCCGCAAGCTGGGCGACGCGCTCGAGCTCCTCGCGCGTGAACACCTTGCCGACCGGGTTATGCGGCGTGTTCAGCACGATCATCTTCGTCTTTGGGGTAATCGCTCGCCTATACCATCCTTCCCGTGAGTCCCCCCAGCCACACCCTACACACAGTAAGATGAGGCGCACCGTAGCTCATCCCAATCGACAGTCCACGTCTTCTTGCCAATCCTTACCCCAGGCGCGGGTTCGGTGCTCGGGTGAAGCGGGACGTAGACGGGCTTGCCGCCGTTGAACGCGATGGAGGGCAGGTACTGGTCGAAGAAGGGCTCGAAGATGATCACTTCGTCACCCGGCTCGAGGAACGCTGTCCACGCTGCGTATTGTCCTGTAGACGTTCGGGAGGTGCGTCAGTGGTGCCGTTCGACCTCGCGAGTCCGCTCATGACGCAAGGGCGTTCGATGTGTGAAGGAACACAGCCGCGTGAGCTGAACAAGCTCCAAATCTAGTACGCGCACTGCGTCCTTCGCGCTCGCCGTATGCGGTCTGCGAGATGCTATTCTGTACCGAGACCCAAAGCAGCAGGGTCCATCGTAGCGTACAGGTCCCGGAGCTGCATGGACGTGGTACCTGTGCTCCGCACAAAGACGCGCGCGGACAATGTGCTGAATCTTCGGGGCACAAAGCTTCTGCGTATGGAACAGGAAAAACACAGAAGACCACGAGCTCATTCAATGCATCCCCGTTCTCCACGGAGAAGAGAACCCAAGCGTCCCGACTTCGGAACACACTCACCTTCGTTCGCCCCGCTCGTGACGATGATCTCCGTCTCCGGATCGAGCTCTCTCCCAAACTGCGGGCTATAGAACTCCTTGAGGGCCTTACGCAGGCGCGGTCGGCCCTTCGGCGGCGCGTAGTGGTTGCCTTCGACCGATCGGAGCGCCTGCTCCGCGGCCTCGCGCGTCCACTCGGGCGGTGGGAAGTTCATGTAGCCTTGGCCGAGGTTGATGCAGTCCGGGGGAAGGTTCGCAGCGCTGTACACGGGATCTGCTCGTGTGCGCGCGGAGAGGTGGGAGTGCGGGGTACTCACTTGAACACAGACCATACGTCGAGCGAGAGCGCGGGGCCATCCCGTAGGCGCGATGCGAATGGGAACACCTTCCCTTTCTTCGTCGGCGTGAGTGCATCTGAAGCTTGTCTTCGCGCGGATGAAGTAGAGAACGGCCGCAAGAGCAGCGGACAGCGTGCAAGCGAGAGCAGAGGCTTCGCGGTACGCGAGTGACGCGACGCGCTACGCGCGTAAGATGAGAGCATCGTGGCCATGCCCCGCATTCCGAGCTCAAGAATCAACGAGCACCAGAGCGCAGAGTCGGCGTAGCTAGCTCAGTCTTGCCCTACACGAGACAACAAGTTGCGGAGAGTGAGTTGGTTGAGAGAGAGACCTGGTCCGAACAAGTTTGAATATTGAATGGCGTGCTCCGTGCCGCCACTAGTGTCAAGCGTGTGGACTTTTTGAAGCCAGCAGATGAGATGGGAGCGCGCCCGGAACAGCGCCGTACTCAGCACCCATGAGATACAATATCTGTGCAGGGCCGACGCTCCTGCAGCAAGGAACATGTGCAAATGGGCCTGGCTGAAGACATTTGGAGCTCGTCGTCGTGGAGGAGAAGTCGCAGCAGAGTCCTTGGGCGGTATCGATAGTTTGAACGATGAGTTCTCGACAACTTAAAATTTTGCCGTCAGCATAGAGCTCGTTTTGATGGTTCTGTATGAAACATAACGTTAAGTCTTTATGGGTGATATCCTTCTTTTGCCTTACGTAATTGGGCACGTTTTCGTCCACCGTAGCCGCCGTATCAGTGAGTTTCTGACCACGAACCTCCATGTTCGCGGCCGCCACCTTGGATTCGACAGCTCGCTCACACCGGAAGCCTTCTATCACAGGCCTTGTGGATGATGCTCTCAACCTGTTGCTATACGGTACAATGTGACTGGTGCGTGCGGTATGGCGGCGTTCAAATCATCATGATCTTGCTGCCCGGCTTCGCCCATCTCTTGCTGAACCATCGACCGTATTGTTCTGTGTTCGCATTGTCCGGCTAACCAGCTCATGATCGCCGCTCATGGTGACTGGACATGAGAGGCTGACTTGATTGTTCATGAAGAACAGGAGCACTGTATCTGCAGGTCAGTCGTAGACATAGGCCGGATAGATGTGCCTCGGTTTTGGTATGCTCACCTGGACCTGCACAGGATCCGTTGACCAGCGGCACTCTCAAACGCTTGTAGTCTTCGACATATGAAGGCTAACACCCAGCGCCGCGCGTTCGCTAGTGCTAGTAACCGCTGGTAAGTGTCGGCCGGCGGCCGCCCTGGTGCACCACGAAGCGGCGGTGCTGTTGGTCATCTGTCAGGCGTGCCAGGTCGAAGAGCGCCTGGGAGTGCCGCAGAAAGGAACGTCAGTCTATGGCTCACAAGTTGCACCTGCGAGCAGTGTTCTTCGTGCTGCATACCTATATCGCTGTCGCCACGGAGTCGACCGTCTCCCGTCTTTTGCTACCCATCCTGTTGCGTCGAATGCCTAGTGGAGCAGCATTCGCCTCTCCCCCGGCATGCGAAGAAGGTAAGAGTTGCATGATGGCCAGACAAGGTTCGTTCTCGAGGAGGCCTCGTGAGGCCTCGTATCAGGCAGATATCATGGAGAGAACGATGTCTCTCCTAATACGGCTCTTGCTGGGCTGTGCACTTTGTCCTTTTGACAGATGTGACCCCTCTTTCACGATGGCCCGTGAACGAGGCAGCCTCGACCGAGCATCGTATCGCCACGAAGTGCGCACAGTCGTCTCACCCATTACTATTAGCACCCCGCAGGAGTACCCGTTCGCAACGAACTGCCTAGGTACGCCGGATTGCTGAAGATACCTTGTACATTGACTCCTTGACGCCATCAGGTACCCTCTATAGGGTCCCGAGTAGCCAAGGAATGCAAAAAATCGATCTTCCACTTAGATCAATGACGAGGCGTGGAATGCAGGCCACCATCCCCGCCGCCGAAGTAGAAGCCAGTGCATGTGCTACGAACAGATGGTGCGTGTCATAGCTCTAGCCCTATAAGCATATCATGCTCACCGCGCGTGCTCTGCCTTTCGCACCTCTGCGCCCCGTCTGCTCAGCTATGAAGGGGTCTCTACCACGGACTGAAACGATGTCGCTCGTCAACTCGTCGCTTGGCGGGGATAGCGTCATTTCGCTCACTAGCAGAAGCTCCCTCCTACCCTCGCTTACTGTCAGTACAACACCTTCAACCTTGTCCCAGCCTCCACCGGTCTCGGGCGCGTCACAGCCCAACTTGTCGACTCGCGCTGATCCGGCTCTGGGGTTGCTGCTGGTCGGCACTGCCGGCGCCGTCCTCCTCATACCACTCGCTTTTCTATTCTACTCGCGTGCGGCTGCACACTCACGTCTCTTCACTCTCTTCTGTCTCTTTGTGATTGCCCAGGGGCTACTGGAGGGAGGCGCTAACATCTATGTCCAGGCGAGTACGTTTTGCACGGCCGGGCACGGGACGTCGAGGGACTTACCGCGGCTCATTGCATACATCAGACTCGAGCTATCCAGGGAGAGACATTCGACCCCTCCGTCAACCTTACACTCGTTGCCTTCGCGTTCATCATACCCGTTCTCGTCCAAGTCGGCCTTTTGCTCGCCCTCGTCCCTCTCTACCCCTGGCACGCCCTCTCCCGACTCCGACGCGTCGCGATCTACGGCGCGACGCTGGCGCTGATAGCTGCGCGCACGGCGGTCGTGACGTTCTGCATTCACGCCGTCGTCACTCAGACCCCACAATCTGATGTTCTGTCTGTGGCTCCGTGGCAAGGGGCCTGGGATACGACGTACCCCAAGATCGCGTGGACCTTGCAGTTGGGCAGCGACTTGTGAGTGCTTTGTCGAACGTGACGATATGTTCAGTGCCAGCTCAAACATTTGATGTTAGATATGCCTCGTTCTTGTTTCTCTTGCGAGCGAGGCAAGGGTCAGCGTTCGATGATCTGTCACCACAATGCCAGACGCAGTATGATGCTCAGTACAGTAAGCGGTCTTCCGGTAGGATTGAGAATCAATCTCGCTCACAAGATATCAGGCAGCACACCCAGCAGACGTACCTCCGCGTTAACGAGCGTTTCTTCTTCCTTCGTCGCGCCCGTCGTGTTCGGCCTCGTGCAGCTCGTCCTAGTTATGCTGGAAGATCCGAGGAAGGGACGCTACTCCGCCCTCTACATCATCCTAGCCAACGTCTACGTCGAGATCATCAGCCTGCTCTTCGTCGGGCTCTGGCACCCGAGCGTCGCCGCCCCACTTCCGCCTCCCGACTCGTCCACCGCGCCCGAGTACGTGGAGCAGACGAATGTGGTGCGCTTCCTCTCCCCGCTCCCGGTGCACCCCCGCATTCAATTGTACGAGGCGAGCTGCCGCTCCTCGATCGACGGCTCGATGCGGGACTCGGCGACTGTACACATGGACCACGAGTGGAAGATCGATCCCAGCGTGGAGAAGCTGCAGATTGTGGAGGCGATGGCTGCGTATCCCGCGCATGGGCAGAGCAACGGCGCGATGGAGCCGTCTCTGATCTCTTTCAGCGGCTCTATCCAGACGGACGGCCATGGGGAACCCGTCTTTTATGCAGTGTAGCGCGGACGCGGACGCTGGCCGCGTTCCAGTGGACGTGTATGACCTGTTGCGCACTTCTGCACAGCGGATTCGACGTTACCGGTGCACAATATCCTTCCCGCAGACGCTCTCGCTGAAATATCTATTCATCAGCTCTCCGTCAACCTCTACTTGCAATATGTTGTATCAGTATACTATCTTTCTCGTCTACGAGACACCAGCTCGAGCCCCCGTAGCCTCTCTCGCGGAGCACTCGGCAGCCGCCGAGGCACGCTGCATTGGACCGCAAAACCTTCGCTGGCAGGAGCGACGCGCACCTGTTCACGTCCACGGCGGGGTCTTGTACTGGCACAAGTACGTCTGCAGGGGTGCGTTGACAGTCCTCCCGGCTATGCTGACCCGTAAGGGGCCCCAGAAAGGCCCGTATACCACATTCACAGATCGCGTCAACTTTGAGTCGAGCCTCCGAGCCAGTTGGAGCGTACGAGAGGTTACGTTGCGACCTGCTGCGCCCAGCCTTGGAATGCAATTGGTAAGCGACGTCCCAGTAAAACTTATGAAACCGCTTGTCAAGCATACAGGATGCACTACGGTCCGGCGCCTCACTGGTGACTCGAGCCTCGAGGCAGCACCCTTTTGACAGAGAACGCCTCTTACGTCGACGCGGGCACTGGATAGAGCTACTGCGAGTAGATTGAGCGTGGCAAGCGTCCGCGCATTTGCGTTGAGTACAAGCTACCAGGGAGCGTTTATCTGCTGCAATGTGGTAGCGTGATAGCTGGCTTTCCAGTGCACTGGCAGGTGCCTTGGGCTTCTGCGTAGTTTTGCATGTCTGGTGACCTCGGGCGACGTGGACGTCCAATTACACCACCGTGTCTGCTGTCGGAGTACGGCGGCGTCTTGATAGAGACTAGGTCCTGTGGTCTGTCCGCACTCATCGATTCGTCGCTCACCTCTGTCTGTCCACCTCGCTGACACTTCGTACGGCAGGTTCCGGCTTGAAGGCATGGATGCATTGAAGCTCTGGCATGCGCGCGCTCGTTCATGCGTGCCCTTAGCACCACCATCAGACCACCTTCAGTCAAGAGGATGTCGGCATAGTCGTAAGGCTGTCCTTGCAGCTGCTTTTTAGGTCAAAGGTACTCTGGAGACGCAAACTCTGGCACCCTACAAGCCCCGCTAGCTGCTGCTCTGCCGCTCCATTGTTTCCCTATCCCTCCACGCCCGAGTTCAGTCCCTCGCCCTCACGTGTTTCGGAATCACCTTGGTACACGTTAACAGCGCACTCGGGAGCTTGGCTGATAGCACCAGCTGAACGTCAAAATGGCTGGCGACCTCGACAGGACCGTTGGCGCTCTTCTACTTGGTATTCTCGTCACTTCTGTGTACGTGCAACTCGACCATTTCAGGTTCGCCTGCACTCATGAATCACTCTTGGATCGGTCTTCAGAGGCTATGGTATCACGACAATGCAGACTTACATGTACGCGGGGCGCTTCCCTCAAGACCCTCAGTACATTCGATGGACGGTGCGCACAGGTCCCCTCGCTTCACAGGGCACGGCTTCACTCGTGAGATATCCCCTCAGGTATGGGTGCTGTTGTGAGTCTTCACCCACCAGAATCGGGAAATGCTATGTGTGACACAGCAGATGCTCTCGCAGTGCACTCGACACAGCGCATATTGCTTTCTCCTGGCATATGATATACTATTACGTGATCATCAACTTCAAAAACGATGCTGCGCTGGAGGGAGCGGTGTGGTACGTGTTCTTGAGCTCTCCTTCACTCGTATAGCAGCGGTCATGACTGAGGCTACCCTTCCGATCCAGGAGCTTTCCCGTGCGTGTTCAATCTCCTAATGTCTGTCCATGGGCAGCTGTCCGCTGACGTCGATGAAGATAACCATCATCATCACGGTAAGTCAGCCCAGTCGTCCTTAAACTCTCCTCGACCTATATGTTCCACTGCGAATTATGTAGGCGATCATTACAACAATCGTGCACTGCTTCTATGCTGGCCGTGTCTTTGTATGTGAGTGCATGGTCTCTTGTAGTTGGCGAAACCTCCTCATATTCGAGTCCGCAGTCACATAGTAAGCTGCAGGAATTGGTACCTGGCTTGCACGATCGTGCGTTCCCGCTTCGAAGCCTGCGATATTCTCGCGCTCAACTGCGCCTCATAGCTCGTCCTGTCCACAATCCGACTGGGTAAGTCGTCACACACGAAGCTTGACCGAAGTTGTTTCAAGCTTGTGGTGACCGTGTACTTCGCCACCCAGTCTTCGGATGTGGTAGGTCTTTCTGGATTCGTCCCTTCTTCGGTATCTGAACAGCGCGCTACTAGTCGCATGTGCACAGATGCAAGTCTTCCTGTAGTACACGTTGTCTCGAAACGCTCACAGGTGTCGCAGATTTAACCTCAAGACGTTCCCGCTGATACAGCATAACACCGTCGTGAGCTCGCCACTCGAGGCTCCGCCGCAGCCAGAGCGATCTGACTCACTGGGACGCCAGGCTACGGTCAGTGTTGGCCTCGGTTCCGGGACAATGGCGGACTGTGTCATCACGGCGTCGTTGGTGTACCTGCTCAGGCGCCACAAATCCGGGTTCAATCTGTAGGTCCTGGCGTCGCAGTGTGATCCGTGAGTCATAGACCCCGCTAATGCTGGCATACAGGAAGTAGGTACATAGCGTTGCGGGAAAGGACGGCTTCGCTGACATGCATACACTGCGCTCGCCAACAGAATCGACAGCGTACGTCGCTTTCGGGCACGCGCTATCCGCACGCACAGCTGATTAGTGGCTCGGGTCCCAGTTGCTGGATAGGATAACCTATTGGACTGTGAACAACGGGCTGCTGACTAGGTCGGTTGGCAATGTCTCCCTCGGATACGTAGCTAACTTGCCGCACGTCTCATCCTCAGTGTCGTGGGTGTTACCTTCCTCGTGACGGTCAGCTCTTCTATCTCGAACACGGGAGGGGCTTCCTCTGACAATTCCGCGCAGCAATTCAGCCCTATGCCGTTTAATATGGTCTTCATCGCGCTGCACCTGCTCTTGAGCAAACGTAAGCTGCTCTGCTACCTCTCGCTTGCCCGAGTGTGCTTGTTCACCTCTACGCTGGCCCAGTCTACGCCAACTCGCTCCTAGCGACGTATGCACCTCGTTCTCGCTAAGCAGCCTCCTCACTGAAATGGTCGGCTCTGCAGGTTGAACTTCCGGGACGCGCATCGCGGACGTGGGTTCCACACCGATAGCCGTGGCGGGCTCAATCTCACCAACGTGCTCCGCCGCGCTGATCCACCTGCGAATGGGACGGCGATCGTCTTCTGTTCGACTAAGGACAACGACGTGAGTACCTGACTCTATGACGAGCCTCGTGACGAGCGACACGGATATTCCACTGACTGGGTACTCACAAGCCCGACGACACAAGGCGGACACCGGGGGACGTCGGTCACTCTGGAGTTGAGGAGCACCAAGATTCACGAAGCACGCCTACATTCTCCTTGCAGATCGATGGGCTTGTGCAGGTGCTTCCCGCTCGCGCGGCTCACTCGGTCTGACGGGCTAGAGAACAAAGGGAGCCGTCCCGCAGCGCATGGGCCTATTAAAAAGCCCTAGGGCCTAGCTTGACCAGAGCGAAGATGTCTATGCACTCCAGTGTACCGAGCGGGGAATGGGGGATCGCGGGCCTTGCACGTCGGCCGACTGACTTCAATTTGAGAGTGATGCCTGAGGCTGTCTTCGGGGATTGGATCCGAGTCAGTCTTGACTTTGGCTTCGAGGGTACGCTTTCCTTGGATGTCAAGTATGGTTCACGGTCGAAGATGTGCTCCGGTGAAGTACTCGCGTGAGCCCTCTGCATCAGCGCGATGCCATGGGTATGGTCAGCGTACCGCAGAGTGGGCCCTGCCTGCGCATCTGTGGGGCCCGCGGCCACATGCCGGTGAGCGCGCTCAACTTCAACCACGTCAAGAAGCGTGTTGAGAACGGTACTGCCTCCACCAGATCTGATGCTGGATGTTCAGCCACAGCCGTCCACAGCAAGGGAGCTGAACCCATTCACAAACACGATGAATATTTGCTGATGTTCTCGGCGCTGAGCAATAGATTTTTCCACCGAGGTCAACAAGCCATGAGAAGCACGACGTTCATCAGGACAAGCCAGATATATGTAGCCGTCATGAGCCGGTTAGCTTTCATTACATATGCTGGCAAATGGGGTATGTACTGACATATTCGCAGCACAAGCCTTCGTGAGCGGTGCACAAAGAAGGGTTGGCTGGCCTCACCTTCAGAGTTCTCTTAACTTCCAATGTCCCTTGTGTGAGAGTCTGCGACCATTCCAGGCACTCCGGGAGGCTAGCATGCGCGCCTTCCGAGCGTCATGCCACAGAAATATCGCGCGAAATCAGGTACGTCCATGCAGGTTCGGTCATGGGATCATGAAGATGTGATAGAGACATGTCTTCTCAAGGCCTGGAGACTCGTATTGGAGGCGTGGACAGACGGGCGTCGGTGGTCGTGACGTGAATGATGCTGACAGTGAGAGAGCTGAGTGTGAGATGCCTTAATGCTAGAGCTGCGCAAAAGTCCAGTGGTCGAGGAGATGCTACACCGCTTGCTCACATACTATGCACTCATGCACGTTGAGTGCAGACGTCTCGGCAGTCAATGGGCTGCGGACGAGCAATATTCGTCGTCGATGTGCTTTTGCAAGTTCGTCGCTCTGGCGCTAATGTGCTGATTTGAGTTTCGACAAGACTCGAGTTACTACCCTGAATGCGGACGACCCGGACGTAGTACCAAGACACCATTGAGACTACAGATCTCGAAAAGCACCCCCACTTGTCATGTGGTTGACGGTAAGATTGGAAGGTAACCTTGCTGCGGAGCAGCGCGCTCAGCGTCCGAGTTCGAATATCTGATCGCTACCTCTTCAAGTTGGTGACGCCGCACACGACGTCTCGCGCCGTGTGATTTCATAAGAGTACGCTCTTTACATCTGTCAATGTGGAGGTATAGAATGACTGCGACCATGAGGGCTTTTACGGCGCCCTTCTAGCCGTGCTTGCTGTTTTCTCCCATGGCTGTCTTCACGCCGCTCGGCCTTGTTGCCCCTTATGCGAGAAACACCGAAACTTGCTGCACGGTCCGTCTCACAAGTGGCATTCTCGTGTATTTTGTGAGTGAAGTATCTCGTCAAAATCCTCTCTACGGACTCGGACGCTTCCTGACCTTGTGACTGCAGGAGCTCCACGTTGTCGTCGCTCGCAGAGAGCAGTAGTAGGCATTGTGAGTGCTGAGAAGCCGAGCCAGCATCGTGGTTGACCGCGTCCTGTGCAGCTTGTGCGCAGTGAAGTTGACAGATGCTCCTCATCGTGTCGATGGACATGAGGCCCACAGTTCCGAACTGGAGCACAGCAGCATATCGCATAGTCCCCGGCCTCACCATCTGCGACGGGGACCCTAAATCTCCATGACAGACTTAGCACGGATCATGCTGTTGCGAACAGCCATGGCTCTTTGCGCCCGGGACGATGAATCAAGCCTAGCAATATTTAAGCGACGTCGTGGGCTGCCCCTCCCAGTGCATCCGTGTCGCCAGGATCCCACCCGCCTCTACCTCCCTCTGAAACGTTCTTGCGTCAGCGAGGTTAGAATCACGTTCGGCTCTCTACTTATCGTCTAATACAGTTCAAGTGCAGTCGATCGTCGTCAGCATGGGCACCGAACTGAATCTGACTCTTGGTGCGCTGCTGATTGGCGTGCTCGTCACTGCTGTGTAAGTGCATACCATCGTTCGCATCTCCTTGTGACCTGTTGATTGTAACACACCAATACAGCGGATATGGCGTTACCACCACACAGACGTACATGTACATGAACAGATTCCCCAACGATCCCCGGTTCATTCGTTGGACGGTATGTCGAACCATTCCAGCTGTACTCTACCCTCACTGATAGTTGCTCTTCAGGTGTGGGCTCTGCTGTGAGTATCGCCGAAGTGGTCAAAGTCAGCATGCTCGGACATATCTCAATTCCTCGGTACGCTGCTCGTGGAATCACATTGTAGGGGACTGGACACGTTACACATCGCCCTCACCTGGCACATGATCTACTACTACCTCATCCTCAACTTCAACAACAATAGCGCCCTGGAGTCCTCTGTATGGTGCGTTAGCTTTCCACACGAGTCTCGACTCATGGTGCAGGACTGGTTGCTCACGGTTAATACCCTTGCAGGAGCTTCAACGTGAGTCCGTAGCCAGAGCTTTCTACGTCACTCGCTAACTAGGATCCACAACCCTCAAGATCACCATCGTCATCACGGTAATCATGCCACATAGCTTCGTCATGTATCAGTGCTCATCCTTCATGTAGGCTGTCATCACTGTGATCGTCCACTGCTTCTATGCTCGGCGAATCTTCGTGCGTTAGTACCATTTCCCTCTGTAGGTCCTTCTCGGAACACGCCGCTGATACACCGGGAAAGTCGGGGGGCGGAACTGGTACATCACACTGTTCATCGTACGTCATTATCCAGTTCCATTGACGGTTACCCGAGGTCTGACGGCTCTGACAACAGCTCGCCCTTTCCGTTCTGCGCCTGGGTACGTCTCGAGCAGGACCTGTAAGGAGACTTCAATCCCTCTGACCGGCGTCCAATCACGGAAATATGCAGTATTCGGCTGCAGTCAGTGTGTTCTCCGTCGCGGCAGTGATTATGGTCACTGATGAGCTTTCTTCCAGTTGAATGTGTCGAGATGTATGCGCGAACCTGCACCATTTGTCTACTCGTTCGACGACTCATGCGGACCATCGTTTCAGCTTTCACCTGAGAACGTTCGAGCAAATAGCAAAGAAGACGATTGTGGGTTCAGTTATCATATCCTTCATCTCCCATAGCTCAAGCTGCTGATGTCATGCAGGCCCCAGTGATCGTTGGACTCGGTGCCGGAACACTGGCAGACTGCGTGATCACAGCGTCGCTCGTGTACCTACTCAGGGTGCACAAGTCTGGTCTGAACCCGTACGTTCGAGTCATATCCTGTCTTCTCATGCAATCGGGGTGCTGATCTACTGCGTAGGCGGTGAGTCGAGAGCGTCCCGGGAAGTACCGCTGAGGCTTACACCAATGCCTCGCTGCGCATCCAGGCTCGACAGCGTAAGTGCGCCATTCTGCAACATAACGCTCGTCGACGACCCTGAACAATGGATTTTGCAGATGTTGGACAGAATCACGTACTGGACCGTCAACAACGGCATGCTTACCAGGTAGGTCCTCCTAGCACCGGATATCAAACCAGTCAGTAATGGACACCCCGGCGTGTCCAGTGTCGTCGGGATAGCATTCCTCGTCACGGTACGTGTGCTAGATGTGCGGATTGAATCGTGAATCATTATGGTAGCTCACTACGTGCTCACAGCAATTCAGCCCGATACCTCACAACATGATCTTCCTCGCTTTGCATCTGCTACTCAGCAAGCGTGGGTACCCGTCGTAACTGTTCTGAATGGACCATTCGCCCATCGCTTACGTGCTTCTGCCTTCAGTTTACGCTAACTCGCTGCTGGCGACGTAAGCGTTCTACTCGGAGACAACGAGATATACGGCTAAACGCTACGAAACTAGGCTCAACTTCCGAGAGGCGCACCGCGGGCGCGGACTTCACACCGAAGGCAACTCCGCCATCCATATGTCCAACCTGTTCCGCGGCCTACATTCTACCACAAGCCACACTGCGGCTGCGGAGTTCACCTTCGGAAAGGAGGGACAGGTAAGCCTTCGCCCTTCTCGTTTCTAGTAAGTAACTGATGCCGGTTACGTGATCTCATGGGTAGACGAGCACCATAGGCTCCAAAGGGCCCGTTCTGCCGGTCCACATCGTGACCACAACTACGACTGATGCGCCCTACAATCTGGAGAACACATCGAAGCTCGTACGTCGTACATTTCTGCCTTTTCTTGCAAGAACGGCATGATCTATAGCATTTGAGCACTGACTGCTTGGACACAGTCGGCATCCGTTGCCGAGGAGCTCCGCTCCGGACTCGGGCACACGGCTATAGAGCTCGGAGATCTGAGCGTTGATCGGGCGGCTGAGTGAACGCTTTTCTGTCCAGACATTGGCCTCGTCACGGCCTCCACTTGCGAGCGTGTCCTAGCCTCCATCCTGAAGCGAGTGTCAAGGAAGCCGGGGGCTTCTGCCTAGAAGCCGCTTCGTTGTACAATAGCTAACGATTCCCAGTGCGCTCTGGCCCTTACTCCGCTATGCTATATATTCGCTTTCATGCATGCGCCGGGCTTACCCATGTCTATATGTACCAGTATGAATGTTGTCGGGCGGTGATGGACACGCGCCTAATGCTCAGCGCACTGGCGCAAGAACATGGAGAATAACCGAGTTGCTGGTGGTCTGTGCCGCAGAGGGGCGCGACGGGTTGACGAAGGGTTACGAGAAGTACTGATACCAGCTCCGTAGACGATAGCGGGCAGCCCTCCCGCAGATACTGAGGGGGACCATGTGCAACTCGAGCACTTCGAAAGATGAACAGACAATGGACCAAGCCGGGGCCCCAGGGTCTATGGACGGCCACCTAGAAGTTGGATGACAACGACGCAAGCGACGCTAAACACGGGAGCCCAGAAGGCAAATGAGGAAGCAGGGAAAGCGTACGGAACTACTGTAAAAGACAGCGAACTTCCTGTCGGATTCACGGAACCTCCGCACTACGGCATGCTGCGGGTAATCAGCCGGAAGCCAGCATTACTATGAGATAGAAGAGTCCTGAACGTTAGCGATGCAGGGTCAGCACGATGTAGGAAATCTCCTACCCAGCAGCGAGCCGTATGTCCGACGCCCAAACATATCTTCTTGGGCTGCATCCCCTTTTCACGAGAAGCCCAGTGGATTCTACGACGAATAATCACCCGCATCGCTGTGTCCTCGAGGTTTTGAAGCAATTTTGATGTCGTCGGCACGATGCATGCCAAATGGGCACAGCTGAGGTGGGGATAACATCCCGGCTTACCTAGAGATCGCTGCCACGGAGCACGGCTTGCTGAAGGGCTCAGCGGTCGGCCCCAGTCAGAAAACTGCGCAGAAGCACCTTGGAGGGGCAGAGATCTCACGGTACACGCCGTTATGACCGTAAAGGCAAGTAGAAAAATACAGTGTATTTCTTTTACCCGATAGCCATCTAGGGGACCACGGCAGCACCGTGTCCCGTGTCCTCGAACGCTTTCAGTCTTTGTTCGTCTTCTTGCGTACTGTATTCCGAGAACTCCTCTTCGCAAGGAAGACCCTGTGGTACGCCTTCATGAGGGAGCTGCTTCGAGGGAGCCAATCCAGCTCAGTCGGCCTCATGGTTGTCGGACACCGGCGTTACGTGCTTCAGCGAACCAGGTCGAGATGTCTCATGGAAGACGTGCCCGCGAACGCCGTTTCCTATCTTCCTACATCTCGGCATGTTGCTTGTTTCTCGATATCGTCCGACAATGGAAAACCATCAACTTCTCGTTGCCTGGCCTGGGCTGCGTATGACTATATCAGCAAAGCCTCAACTTTCGCACGCTCACAGCGGATTACACTCACTACCACATAGAGGACTCAGAGTTCGGAGCCATTCACCACAGTGGGCATTACATAGAGTATTCTTGGGACGCACTCATACATACCTGGAGGACTACTAGATCAGTAGGACTTCATTGTCGGGCGCAACAGAGTCTCCGTTGGCCACAAAAATGTTGCCGACGCCACCCTCTACTGTAATCTGCACGTTTCCTGCTCGGATGAGCGCCATACGAGCGAGTGACGGAGATGCGCGGACGCCCCTGCGCGAGCGCGAAGACTCTCATCCTAAGATGGCAATTGCTTACACTTGTTCTGGACGCGCCCCCGCGCCCGCGGCGCTGAGGCATTTGTGATGATCACTGGCGTTGCGAGAAGGTCTCCCTGCGGACCGCTCGGTCGTGGGGTGTGGAAGGACTTCCCCTTCGAATGCAGTACGTGGATGATCTCCTCCGTGCCACTGCTGTCACGGTATATGCGTGGCTGGACATGAATAGTTCCGCGTCAAGAGATCATCTCGTTCTGATACTGATTTAAGCTCACCCATCTGTATCGCGAACCTTCCTTCGGGCCGTGTAGTGATCCCGTTGGGAAATCTCCGTGCGATAACTGGGTATGGCACGGAGACATGTGGGACGTTCCTGACTTCCCACAGTACAGTCTTTCTCCACAATCTGAACGGCCGCATGACCGGTCTGTCTGCTGCCGACTAGTCATTCCGGGAGTCTGCATTTGAGATCAGTACGCAACGCCCTATTGTGCTCGAGTGGGGAGAGCCAGCGCGTAGAGGATTATACGCCCTCGCAGGTCCGGGTCCAAGGCAGCACGTTCTAGTATGATGTCAGAAGCTGCTGTACTCAGAGTTGATTGACGCGTGTCTGATGCCTCCTGAGGAAATGTGCCGCGTGAAACGCTCGTCAATATGCTGGTGACGAACGGGATATACGGCGGACTCACCCGGCTGTCCCGGATGACAATACGAGACGGCATCTCACATAAGCCAAATATCTCATATCCATCACTGCCAGAAGCATAGCCTCCACACTGCGTTGTGAGTATCATCACGCTGCGAGCGTTGTTCCACCTGTCCGACCACGGGCTCGGCATGAGGCGCGAAGGAACTAACGCCAATAGAGTCGGGGTTGCAGAGACGGAAGTACTCGCATTGCCCATTGCGTACTGTGGCTTGCTCTTGGGCCAAGACCATGCACGCTGGGCGGCGTGGAGCCACTCCGCCGCTGAACCTACGGACCAACCGGAGGAATCTTGTACCTCCTCGCTCTAGACGACCGTAGATCACGCTGAGCGGCCGCGCAGCCTGCTGACACGAGGCTGTTTCTGATATCCAGCTCACATCGGAGAGAAGCATCTTGCACTTCTGTCGCGGGTTGCCCGATGGCTGGGGGCGCCCGGGGTCCTGAGATCGGACAGCAGTATTGTCTGCTAATGGGGTCCCTTCGGATTCCGATACGCAGGGTCGCCGCGAAGCGGCGATGTTCCGAGTTGGAGAGTTTCTTTCCCAAGTCGCATTTGGTCGATGCTGCGAAGTACCATCAGAACCGCGCCTGGCTGCATACAAAAACACGAAGGGCGCAATGTGACAGCGCGTATCCTCTCACCTCTAAGCGAGCACCCAGAACACGCCCCCCGCCCTCTTCATTAAACAGCCTGCATTAGAATGCCGATGCTGTAGGTCCCAGGCACGTCGAAAGGCTCTGAGGTCTAACTCGTTTGCGTAGTACCGATCCGAGTGCCAAGTATGATCCATACACCCCGATCGACCTCCCGAATCGTCAGTGGCCTAAGAAGCGCGTTGACCGTCATCCCATCTGGCTCTCTACGGATTTGCGCGATGGGAACCAGGCGCTCGCGCGACCTATGACAACGGAGCAGAAGCGCATGTTCTTCCGGCACCTCGTCAGCTGCAATTTCAAGGAGATTGAGGTGGCATACCCATCATCCAGTGAGACCGAGTTCGAGTTCGTGCGTTCATTGATCGACGGGGGTGACATTCCTGAGGATGTGTGGATTCAGGTTAGCCCCCCGGTTGCAGGAAAGCGATCACTACTCACTACATGACTTGACAGGTCATGACGCCTGCGCGGGCGGAGTTGATTCACCGTACGTTCGAGGCGATCGCCGGGGCGCGGAAGGTCATCATCAGCTTGTTCAATGCTACGGCGCCCTGCTTTCGCGAAGTCGTCTTCGGCAAAAGCAAGGAGGAGATCATTGAGCTCGCAACTACCCACACAAGACTTGTGCGCTCCCTAGTCGACGAGCACCGCGAGAAGTACGGCGCCAAGTTCAGGCTTGTGTACGGAGTCGAGGCATTCTCCCAGACCGAGCCGGAGTACGTCGTCGAGATCTGCACGGCTGTGAAGAACGCGTGGGGCTTGGCGGGTAAGGCGATGGAGGATAGGATCATGTACAACCTCCCCTCCACTGTGGAGATCGCTCCGCCCAACCACTATGCCGACCAGGTGAGTTCAACATTCCCTGCTTTGTCGACTTGCGCTCACCGTCGTGCACTCGTAGATCGAGTACTTCTGCACACATATGGAAAACCGTGATGAGATCATAGTCAGCCTGCATACGCATAACGATCGAGGTAAGCAGGATTACCATAATGTCGCTCCTATGCTCAGCTGCTTCGACAGGGACCGCGGTTGCTGCGACAGAGCTGGGTGTACTGGCAGGCGCCGACCGGGTCGAGGGGTGTTTGTTCGGCAATGGGGAACGATCCGGGAATGTGGATCTCGTCACCCTCGCGCTCAACCTCTACACTCAAGGCATTCCCTGTGGCCTCAACTTCAGCAACATACAAGAGACCATTGACATCGTCACTCAGTGCACGTCTCTTCCCATTCATCCCCGCCATCCGTACGCTGGGGAGCTGGTTTTCACCGCGTTCTCGGGCTCGCATCAGGACGCCATCAAGAAAGGCTTCGAGGCGCAGGCCGTCCGCCACGCAAAAGCCGCCGCGCAGGGCCTGCCCCTCAAATGGCAGATCCCTTACCTTCCTCTAGACCCCGCAGACCTGGGACGCACATACGAGGCTGTCATCCGTGTGAACTCACAGTCCGGCAAGGGCGGGATTGCGTACATCATCCGGAAGCACCTGCACATCGACCTTCCTCGGCCGGTGCAACAGGAGTTCTACCGTGTCGTACAGCGCCAGGTCGACCGTACCGCGCGCGAAATGACCGCCGATGAGATAAAGGCGACCTTCGTGTCCTACTACCATCTGGACGAAGAGAAGTTCCCTGCGCGCGTCGTTCTCTCGAAGTTCGCCGTCGTCCAGACCGTCCGGGATGGGCACAGCGTCACGACCTTCCAGGGCAGGATGACAGCGGACGGGCAGTCCTTCACTTTGCGTGGAGAAGGGTCCGGACCACTAGCCGCGTTCCTGGCAGCGGTAGAATCACGGACGCGTCTACGCTTTGCCGCGGTAGAGACGCACGAGCGAGCATCTCTTGATCCCACGAGCGACGCTATCATGTCTTTCGTTCTCCTGGTCGAGACACATCCAGCACCCGCTATTGTCAACGGCGAATCCCAGACACAGGTCCCGACGTGGGGTGTAGGTACCGACGCCGACAAGGCGCGTTCGCTCATCCGAGCGGCGGTCAGCGCCATGAACAAGCGCCTCGGCAATCGCCCTGTCACCGTCGTCACTGGCGGCACGAAGGAAGTCTTACGCATCCTCAATGACGACTACGGGCTGCCCGTCCCACGAGGGATGCAGGACATGCTTGCGGAGCTCTGCACCGCGGGCGACATCGAGGGCTTGTCTCCGGAGCAGATTGCCGCGCGGTTCGTCTCTCAGTTCTGCCACTTGCCTGGGGACTCGCAGAGCGTAGCGCTGTCCTCCTTCTCCATCGCGAAGGTGCCGTCCTGCGCTCAGCTTCGGTTCCAGGCCATCATCACGCTGCATGGAATCGAGAAGCAAGTCGAGGCGATGGGAGCTGACGCCGTGAGCTGCCTCCTGGCTGGTCTTGGGCGTTTGGTCGGCACGGTGTCGCTGCGTGACGTCCAGATAGTCCCGCACATCCGCACTGCGAAGGGCCTTCGGCACGCCGCCTTTGTCCAACTGGAATCTGACCTGCAGGAGGCGGCGTACGGCATCGGCGTCGACGATGACATGACCACAGCGATGTTACAGGCGACTCTGGTTGCCGCGACGAACTGCAACGGGCATCGTCCGTAGAGAGGACTCACTCACAGATACACTTCGGGGGCTTTGGCGTTCCTTCGAGACGTTTCTTCGTTGTTCATGTGCTCGCCCGTCCCATACGATGGATTTGTAGGAGTACGATAATGTCGGGGTTCCTTGTCTCCGCATCGGGAAGTAACACAATCTGTATATATAGGTTACCACAAACGTGCATGATGCTGCCCATAAGTTACCTATCAGAAGTACGAAGCACGAAACGCAGCAACATGGAACTGGGACTTCTAATGCTCACGTCGGCGAGCGTCGAGGTACAGTCTCACAATTATATCATTCGCCGTCAAAGTGATGATTCTACATGGTAGAGGAGCCATCGGCGATCAGTGCTTCCGCGACATCTCTGTCAAGGACAACTCACGTGTGAGGCGCAATGCGCAAGAAGTGGGCAGTTGATCCTATTGCGGAGAGAGCAACCGGTAAGAGAGATGCAAGCAGGACGTGCACCTCAGGTACCGGAATACCTGACAACGACACAGACGTCCCGACATGTGCGTACCTTTGTACCATCCATATATGCCTTCTGCGCGCAAGGTTTTCCAGAGACAGTCCAAGGGATTGCGGTACAAGGTGCCTACGGTCCGGCCGTCTGATCCCCGCACCGTGGGTTGGTTGTACATTCGAGTGAGCGTCTGACAGCGATGAGAAGTCAGTGAGCAGATGGTCGCACAAGGTTCGCGACAACTTGCCGTGTCTGCTGGCTGCATTACAAGACACTGCGTGAACGTCGGAGGTGAGTATCCAGAAGGATGTACGCTCGCCACGTTTGACCGACTCACCAGGATGACCCCAGACACCGAGCTACTTGCCAGATACGTCCACAGGCTGTCCGGACGGGCGATTCCTCGGCTAACGAGCTGGTTCTTAGTCCACACGTAGCTAGGTATTTGGACCTGTGTGTGCCGCAACAGCCGGGTCAGAGGGCATGTACGACGTGACGACAGGCGACGGAAACTTGCAGAGCCTCCGATTGCACCACGAAGTACTGCAGCATCGCAACCTCGCAGGAGGCCCTTGAAGCCCTCTTCCCGGACGATCGTGAGCAACGCCTCCCAGCCTTGCCTATAGTATCTTTGTGCGCCAACCGGCAGTACAGGCGAGTAGGCTTGCATCCTAGTCTTGACGAGGAAAAGAGGGTTCCCGAGCGTCGCTGCACGCGGATGAGTAAACATGATCACATAGCTGCCGCCTAGTAGCCGGGGCGCTTACAGCCTACAATTGCGCTCAGAGAACCGGCCGCCGCGGACGTCAAAGAGTTCGGCTGCGTCGGAGCATTTCCTGACAGCGTGTTCAACCACCGACGCAAAGGCTCGTAGAGGCCTACAATTCCCCGTTGGTGAGTATATGCAAGCACAAAGGGAACAACTCACCCAGACGCGACCCGTTGAGCAGAACCTCGAGGCGGACCGTTCAGCATCTCCCGGGGAGCAGCAGTAAGCTGGGCATAATGCGCACCTGATAGAAGTACTAGACCGAAGGCTCAGATAGAGGTGCCCAAAGTCAAGGCTAGCACGTACCGCTGGACCCAGTCCGCGTTGGACGCCCCGTATGCCCTCGTTTTTAATAGTCTTAACCAGTACGTCAAAAACGTTCTTGTAGACCCTTGCACCTCCGCCCTTCATGAGCTCGCCCTGAAGCTGCATACGAGTCTTGGCCATTTCTGCACTATGGGCCGCCACAGCGTTAGTTCTGACCATGCACTCTGATACGTTCACCGCTCACGGATTAGTGAAGGTGACCTATCGCTTTCAATTAGCACAAATCACGACAGGACGAAGATTGTAGAGCACGCACCGCGATGCACCCCGCCAGGCCGCCGCAGACGAAACCCTCAAAGGTCGACAAGTTCGCCATGAAGGACTTGGAAGAGCAGCCTCAAGAGAGTGACCTAGATAAGGCATTGCCTGGCGACTAAGCAGCTGCAGGATAATGTGCTGTCTCGTTTCAGGCCGCGTCCCGAGTGCCACATTGTATGCTAGAAACGTTCACGCGCTACGCTCCTCGGCACGGATGTCATGGCAGGATGGAGATAATCAAATTCAGCTGCAAAGACTTGATGGCCTGGTGGGCGCATCATCGGGGTCGACGCCGCGAGTGCCCATCGGAATTGAAGATGGAGAGCGCTGGGAAGATCACCTGAGAGCGCATAGGCCAGCGGAGCTCACGTCGTCTCATTGTTCGCGACGACAGCTCTGATAGCTCGGGATGCTGTGATGCGTTGACACGGTGCAGGAATATATCCAGAACGAGCGGCCAGAAGCCTTGCAAGCTGTGAACGCTTTTCTCCATGCGGCTTAATGCACGAAGCCAGAATCTTGAACATAGTCAGCATCGAGATGTGTAGAGCGAAGAAGTCGCATGCGAGGTCTCACCTGCATTGAATCAGCGCCGGCATAACGCAAGGATTATGCACCTACGCCAACGAAGTCACGGTTCAGGCTTGCTCATGTCGTCACCTCAGCACTCAAGGGCAGAAGGCAACAGGCAGTACGGAGCAAAAGATGCTGAAGCGGCGGCGGCACATATGACCTGCGCCCAGAGTACGCATCGGATGGATCGTGGCGATCCAAGGAGAGGGAGCACGGCGATGAGACTCCCTCAGACTTGCGCTCAGACAAGTAGGATATCGACGCTGCCCCGGGACCACCTGCGTCAGCTGCTCGCATTTCAAACAGTGTCAAATAACTTCTCACCATAGTTTCTGACCAACATAAGACTCCAGCGGACGAGAATCAAACGCTGCACGGTGTAAAGGACCCGGTTCTCATTCTCTGACATGTTGAGATCCCACAATGCCGGCTGAACCGCGGTAATCATGTCCGCGACTGCAGTTTTCTGTCAGAGATCATAGATCATCCCGCGCAGCTTGAGAAGGAAGTCGTGAACACATCGTGCGGATCGAAAGCAAAAGACAAGGAGGTGATTAGGAGGACGCACTTCGCGGTTCGCGGCAAGTTTCGCGTCGGCGGGCGTCAAAGAGAACGCGTGCAAATTGGTCACGTGCAAGAACAGTTCCAGGCTCGGGCTTCGCGGCCACGATCGATGGGCAAGGTGAATCACTGGAGGCACGCATATGCTGTGGCGGAGTCGTCCTTGTATCGTATTGTACGCCTCTACACCGGCTAACGAAGCACAGCATACCAGAAGCAAGAAAGGTATCATGGTATATGTCGGGGTCACCTCGCGTCTCCGTTTGTCGCACTGACATGGCCATTCGCAGCCTCCCCGTTCGCCTCACCAGCGGGAGCCTTCTCAGCCTGCAAGAACGTCTGGTATAGCCGCTCAAACCGCTCAAGCAGCATCTGCGGCGCGTCCGGGTGTTCCTCCCACACCGGCACCGCCATCACGCCCGGGTAGTCGCGCCCCCACCGGTCATTCTCCGCACCAAAACGCAGCGCGAGCACGCGCGGACGTTTGTCGGTGAACTTCATGTAGTAGGAGTGCCAGCTCGGGTACTCGATGTCGGCGGGCGAGATCTGGGGGCAGTTGCGTACAGTCGGGATGGCGAGGAGCGGGACGAGCGCGATGTGCACGGTCGCGACGGCTGCGCTCCATAACGACATGAGGACATGCGGCGAACCGATGAAGCGAACCTGGGGAGCGTTCAGAAAATAGAGAGCGGGGGAAGCTATGTGAGGTACTCACGATCCAGAATGCAGCGAGCATGAGGTACCGCCAGCCGGGGATTGGTATATTGAGCAGCGTACTCATATTCGTGGACGTGATCCCTGGGCTGACGATATAGTGGTGAAACTCGCCGTGCGGCGCGACGAGGTCGGGCATGGACGATGCGTGGCCCTCCTCCTCTGCCTCCACAGTGCGGCGCTCGAGCTCGGAACAGATGAGCTCGATCTGGAACTTGGAGGCGTTGTACGAGTGCATCGTCTTCGTGAGCTGCCAGTCCTCCTTTGGGTCGAATGTCGGCTCAGCATCGAGCGAGGACATCCAGAGCACGCGGGCGCGTTCGCCCGTTCGGCGGTTGTATGCGAGCAGGAGGGGCTGCACTGAGCGATACTGAGGGAAAGCGAGGTGAGTCACTGAGCGCATCGAAGACATACACAATCATAAACGACCGGAACACGATTCTCAGCCTCAAAGGGGGCCACAAACCACCCAAGACCGACCATTCCCGCAGGGAAAACCCCTTGCATAGACCCGAGCCCCTCGTTAGCAAACATCCATCCATGAGATCCATCGACCTCATTGCGCCTCTGAGAGGACTGTTACGAGACTTGATTGCATCCCTGAGGGTAGACAAGGTTCGGGGGCGTGGCTGCACAGATACGATAATTGCCCACAAGCTCGGGCATAGCTTGCGCAGCAGAATTGACAAGTCCACGAGTCCCGGTGACAAAATGCAGGCCACACTCACCAGGACGTAGTGGCCGAAAACGTTGCACTGCCAAGTATATCCCAGGTTATCTTTGCTGAGGACGCCATTGATCTGCATATTCCGTCGTGGATGCTCAATGGCGTCAATGGGGTGGGTGAGCAGGTCCCAGATGAAGCCTAGGATGTCGAGGTGGCTGTAGGTCGCGGTGCCGGCATTGAAAATTAGATGTGAAATGTATTCGTACCTGGAAGCAAGCTCAGAACTTCGTGAGACTTGTATAAGGAGGAGCGACGTACTTTTGGCAGACCGCCCGACCGAATTCCAGCACGCTCTTCACAGATGAGAGGTCCAGTCTCTCAATATCCAGGCGCACATGTCTCCTGAAGGTCGTAGCATACGCGTGTTCGTCCGTGCCTTGACGAAGGCTTGCTATGTGCTTGTCGAGCAGCCCGAACAGCTTATCTCTCGCGTCCCGCGCCCGTTTCTCGTCGCGACAGGCCATGATGATCGTCACCCCGGCGTCGGGCGCCCTCTCCGGCTCTGGCGTGATATCTCGACCAACATCGAAGTACGGCTCAGCGTCTGGTGGATGTGCGTAGGAGAGCTGGACGAGGAGACGGTGGCATATGCCGAAGCCAACTCCGCTACGCTCATGTGAGCGCCTTTTGCTATGAAATTAGCGTCCGAGACATACCCATTCGCACCGGTGACCACGATGACCAGCTCCTTCGACATCTTGCGCTTCAACCGAGGCGACGGCGATGGCTATGATGTGTGGGGAACGAGGAGGTGGAAGACTACGGGGCCAATGCCAGGGAAGCGACATCGACCCATTTCGCCACGAATAATCGCGGGTGAGAGCGCGGCTAAGCGCCTGTCCGAAAGCAGCTTGGCAGTTAGGTTAGGCGCCCGTACACACCCGTACATGTAGCTTCGAGCTCGACCGCGACGAGCCGCGACGTCAAGTACTCAACACCGCGTTGCCCCTGTTCGTGCCAGAGACAGCCGGAAACAACGCATGGATACTCAGAGAGACACTTGGGTGAAGCTGATAGCGTTTCAAGGATTGGCCGAGATTTCCTCGCTCTCGTTGAGATACCAGGCTCCTTCAATTACACGGCGACATTCAGGTTAGGCGGGCTCGGTGAACGAGATGCCACAGCAACTGCGGTCAGTCTGCAGACGTTGTACCACAACCCTGAGATTGAAGCTGACATGCATTTAGTGTGAAAGCTGCTGAATGGTATTCGTAAATCGTGTCGTCTTCGGGGTACGACAACTCCTGCTCGTCCTCCATGTCGGAAAGAAGCTGAAGGTGAGAATCAACGGCTGCAATCCGGATCCGGTGCAGTCTTCCGCTGTCAGCATTGTGGACGGCGGTGTGAAGCAACAGTAGAAGCTCTCGCTGACTACGTTCTGCCCAGTGTTTAGTGGAGCATTCGACGCCCAGTGTCCCATCTTTTGACACCCTCATTGGTGACCTGCCCAGTAGATGTCCGTTCCCGATTTGTGTCAGGGTACTCGCCATGCAACCGAGAATGCCGTATCCTTCGCGTGCGTGCAAGGTACGGTTTCTCATCCACTCCTCGAGGCCCAGGAGTGTCTCAGCCGACCACAAACGCCGTCTCATCTCCCACAACACATTTGACTGCGATGTAATCTGGCAGATACATAGCGGCCGGCGTGGGACCATCGGATACTTGGTTCCCTTACTCAGGAAAACGCACCCACCGGGCTCTTGTGATGTAAACGGCACCACGTTCAGTACAAAGGCACGCCTTCCGCCATGTCGTACGGGCTCGACCCGTATGCTTCTTTCGTCATGTCTGCTGTGACTGAAACCACACTGTCTCCAGCAGCTGAAGCAGACTTTCCGCCGCCACCGCCAGGGTTGAACTACATCGCAGCGATCGAGCCCTCGCTCAACCTGCTGCTCATCGGCACGATATGCGCTGCGTTCCTCGTCCCTGTCGCGATCGCGCTGTTCTTCTTTTCGACACCCGTCACGCGACGCCAGCCCATCTTCATCATGAACGTCCTGGCCGTCCTATTTGGTCTCGCGGAAGGGGCTACCACCATCTACACTCAGGCAAGTAGCGTGCACTTTTCTCTAATGGCAGTTTCCCGCATAGTTGCGACTGCTGACATGTGCAACAGACAAGGGCGATATTGACAAAGCCTGTCCACCCGGATGTGGACACGGCATATGCTTGCATGACGATCCTCGTGCCCATGTTCGCCGAGCTCGTGCTGTTATTCCGAGTGGTGGCGGTCTACCCGCCCCGGGTGCTCTCCTGGCGCAAGGTGATTCTCATATACACTCCAATTGTGGCCGTCAAGATGGCACGAGTTGCGAACGAAGCGATATTTATCGCGAAGTGGGTTGACCTCACGAAGCACACTGTCAATCCGCTGCTGACCGGTCAAGAGGCGTGGAGCTTGCCGTACGCCAAAGTGGAGTGGTTTTTGCAGTTCTTCGACACGATGTGAGTTGTCTGTTCTTGTGTATGAAACGAAGACGACTTACATTTTGCTGCAGATACACGTCTGCTCTCTTCCTTGCACGACTGCAGCTCAGTGCTGGCCACAAGCGAGCAGTCGGGCTCTCCTCAGGAGCAACTGGAGTTCGTCAATGTGAGTCGCGACTGCTCTACCTCGCAGCTATGGTGCCTTAACGCCTCCTGAACGACAGACACCTTCTCCTCACGCCTGCGTACGCTGTTCTGGATAGCGGTCTCGAACTTCGTCATCCCCGTGCTGCTCAACCTCGCGCAGCTCATCTTCTCATTCCGAGACAGCAGCTTCTTGCACGGCACATACATCTTCCTCGTCAACAACTTTGTCCAAATCATCGGTGTCCTCCTGGCGACGATATGGTCCACCGGCACGCAGTGGTCCGAGCTCGAGTCGCGGCGCGCCGCGGGACGCGGCTCTGTCAGCGAACTGCAGTTCGCATCGAGCCTCACCACGTCGGACGGGCACTCGAGGAAGCACTCTGGGACCTTGGGTTCCATAGAGGAGTCCACAGACTCGTTTCGGACGAAGGAGGTCTCTCTCACTGTTGCATGAGCGCGCGAGCTGTGCCTGTGCTTCGTGTCTATCTTGGATGCACCCCTGTATCGCAGATGCTGTTTTGAGCACATCCGAAGACGAATGTTAGTCAGTCCGAGAGCATGCTCCACGACGTGGGACTGAACAAAACCTCTGCTCGTCCAGATATATGTCAGACGCCCGTTATTTCCCTGGGTGCACCCACAAAACGTGATTTCACGGCAATCATCCTTCAACCGGGGACAGAAAATTGCGCAATACAGGAACAGCACAGCGAGCCCGGGCGATATGAGGTCTCTCACAGGTTGCTGGCAAGTGACAAGAGAAGTCCCCCGTTCCCCCAGACGTCCGCTTCCGCCGAGAAGCAGACATGCAAAGTGCAAGCGCGTCAGACCATGGCTCCTCAAGGGTTCGGTCGTTCTGGGGCTACTGGACGGTTTCGTCTCACCGTGTACGTGCTCCGAGCGTGGTACGTCCCGTGGTTCCTACATGGCATCTTAGTGATATCCTCCACTGGTTCTCCCGAGAGCTTCGTTGATATCCTGCTCTGTCGACTACCACGTCCACTAGAAACCGTGTAGCACGCGAAAGGAGTACTCTACTTCTCGTGCAAGATGTAGTCACACCAACTCAAGGGTCCTACGTACGTCACTGCATCGCCTATGACAGATATGATTGTGATGTACACAAGCATGTTGACATCGTCCGTGCGATGCCCTTCGACCCCTCTTCGCCTTTGCAGGCACGGCCCTTCAGGCTGGATTTGGCACTGCAGTGTCAGGTGGGCATCCAGAAGCAACCCACCCCTTTGTCGCTGTGAGCGGCAGCTCTTTCGCCGCCGCCCTGTCCTGATCAGTTTCTGTCTCCATAGCCACGTCATCTCTTTGCGGAGCAGTGCGGGACATCTCTCGTTCATGCTCAGCCTGCGCCCCTGGCGCTGAGGCGCCCGCCGGGGAGCCGCGCTGACAAGGGCACTGAGGTCGCCCGCCACCCGAAGACATCGACTATCGAAAGAGAAATCAACGAAGCTTTGTAGTGCCCCACACTCGAGCGGTTGAGTCGAGAGATGTGTCTCAGGTCCAGGCAGCTCTATCAACTTCATAGTCAGTGGGCACGAGGCCTGCGCCGTCTTCTCCTCGTGGATGAACGCAACCCGTGCTGTATCAGCAAACACATCCGAGCACGTCTCTAGGTCCGTGCGGAACCATTCTAACTGACGTGAGACCGAGCAGGCCCGGGTTCGGTATGAGCGCAATCCCAGCCTTCTATGTATAACCGAGGCACCGGGAGGACTGTATCAGCGAAGTTCTGAAGGCTCATTCCCCGATCTCCTCGGCGCGGAATATCTGGGGTCGAATCACAACGCCCAGAGCAGCTGCTTTTCTCAGGCCGAGTGTGAAGTCTACTCGCTCGTTACGGTGCACTCCGTGCCGCGATGGACTGAGCCGCCATGGCGCCTCGGAAGCCCGGCGGCACTCCTGTTCGGTGGGTTCGTTGGTAGGGATTCTAGGGAAGAAACGGGTCTTCCTGCTAGCCCTACCGCCGACATGGCTCAAATGGAGTGGTCCCGCCGCAAGACAGCCGCGCCTTCTAGTGCGCATGTCAGGGGGCGTTGGTGAGTGGTGCGCGGAGAAGTACGGAAGTCATGTCCATCATGCCTCGATGTTCGCTCTGACTGAGTAGCAGTACTATATAGTAGTGGTGCTCTATGCCGCGGTTCAACTCACCACTGCAGTGCGATGTATCCTGTACCTTTCCAGAGCCTCGATCGAAGCCGAAGGATACGTACTTATGCTTGTTAGGCTCGTTGCACTTACAGAGGAGGAGACTCGTTGATCATGGCCCTGGAAGTGCTAGGTGCCCGTGTCGCATTCAGAGACGCTTGAGAGACGCCGCCCAGTTGACCGGCGTGTGTGTTTTCCCAAGTCCGTCTCTGCCATCGACTCCCAGCCTCAAATTCCCAGAGACGTAAACGGATGCCCAGAACCTGACGATAGTAGAGCTTCCCACGGTACTCGCTGACGGCGCCAGCGAAGCATAAGGGCTCAAGCTGCGCATTGCGACCGAGATGTTCTTCAAGTTGCCTTCCGACACTGAAGATTGCCCCTACTGGCGTCGGCGTGGTCCGCGGACGGTGATTATAGGAGGCGGCGCAGTCCTTCACAGGTCTGGCGACCGTGAGGCAGTGCTCATCGTGTCTGACCACTGCGACTAGGTCTCACATCCTTTACGAGGGAGCTGCCTCCATAACCAGCGCGAGTCCAGGAGGTCGCGTCCGCCGCATTCTCCATAAGAGTCGTCTTTCCACAGAAGGCATCGGATCCCTAGAAACAGCGAGGTAGCAAAGATGCCGAGCGTTCCCGAGCTCACACCTCAGGACGTGGGTACGCCTGTGCCTGTCAGCCCCGAAGTCTCTACCGAGACATACACATACGACTATATCATCGTAGGCGGTAAGCATCGCAGTCATAGCATGGTAGATCATCCTCATGTGATTGCAAACGCGCTCTAGGAGGAACAGCGGGATCCGTTCTTGCGTCGCGACTGAGCGAAGACCCGTCCGTCTCGGTGCTCGTCATCGAGCAAGGCCCGGTTGCAGATACCTGGGCGTCGCGTGTGCCTGTCATTTCAGGAAATCCATACCGCAACGGCACGCTCGCTTCAACTTGGTGGTCATTACCGATGCCTCAGGTGAATGGTCGTGCGATTCAGGTCATGAGAGGAGAAGCGCTCGGCGGAACATCGAGAATCAACTCTCTATTGTATACGAGAGGTAGGTGCCAGAGCGCGCAGATGGTCCCGGTACCATGCTAATCTTTTATAACAGGACCTCCCGGAGACTATAACCGGTGGAGAGAACTCGGCTGCGAGGGATGGGGCTACGAGGACCTCGAGCCATATTTCGTAAAGTCGGAGAATACTCTCAGTCACCCGTCCTCCAAATTCAGAGGCAAGAAGGGTTTGTACAACTATCATAGTGACACATGCCGCTCCGTTCAAGCTCCTTTGCAGGGCCATGGCAGAACCGGCAATTCGTCGATTTCCCGTACGGGGTACTCAAGCAGTAAGTCAAACTCACGGCTCTTGGGTTCCAGGCCGGCATATTCACCCAGAGGGCAGCGTCCGTACCGCAATCACAAAAGCGAACATCAAGCACGTCCCAGACTTGAATGACCCCTCTGTCCCTGCAGCGACAACTGGCCCGCTTGATGTCATCCAGGACAAGAAGTACGAGCGCGCATCGACCTACCGAGCGTTCCTTCCACCGAAGCTCACCCAGCAACGCAAATCGCGCTTGAAGATCTGCACGAATAGCATTGCCCTGCGCCTCGAATTTTCGAAGGACGACGACGACGAGATCAGAGCGAAGGGCGTGCACTTCGAGGCGACGAACCTGCGGAAGGCCGGACAAACGTTCTATGCACAAGCGCGGAGGGAGATCGTGTTGTCTGCAGGCGCACTTGGTTCTCCTCAAATTCTGATGTTGAGGTGAGTACGTCATTGTTTTGTCGTCAGCAGCGCTTGCACTAAGCTCAATTATACAACAGCGGGATCGGTCCGAAAGAGCACCTGGAAGCAAAGGGCGTACCCGTTGTGCTAGACATGCCCGCAGTTGGGAGCCATCTGGTTGGTCAATGATGTAGAGGACGGTGACGACGTTGACTGACCTCATCATACAGCAAGACCACATCGGTGTTCCTCTCACATATGAAGTGCCCATGTCCGACTCGTTGCATCATCTCGAGCATAGCACGATCGCTGCCTTCAAGGCCGCTTTGAGATATCTCGTGACCGGCCGCGGTCTTTTCTCCAGCCCGTTCCAGAGCATGACAACCATGGTACCGACGCATTTGCTCAACGAGGATCACTCCCGGGTCGTCATCTCGAATCCAGGAGAGGTCGACGCGTCAGTCCCGCGTAATCGCCCCGACATCGAGCTGATGCCACTCGGGCTGAACTCCACGGATGCTGACATTCCCGGAAAGGGCCTTTTCACGCTCCTCCCCACCCTCATCCTCCCGAAGTCTGAGGGCTCTGTCCGGCTCGCGACGAGCAACCCGCGCGCCAGACCAGACGTCGACCTTGGGTTCTTCGAGGACCCGATGGACTACGTTCCGCTCCGGAAGGGCATGCGACTCGCACTGAGCTTCGCCGAGACGATCCGCCAGGAAGGCTACCCGCTCAAGGACCTGATTGTCCCGGAGAGCAAGAGCGACGAAGAGCTCGACCGGTTCATCCGGAAGAACCTCCGCGACTGCTTCCACTACACGTCGACGTGCCGGATGGGCGCCGCGCCGCACGGTGACCGCCCGAGCGTGGTGGACACCGAGTTGAGGGTGCACGGGGTGCGCGGCCTACGCGTGTGCGACACGTCTGTCTTTCCCGAGATCGTGGCGAGCCACACGATGGCTCCCGCAGTCGTCGTCGCGGAGAAGTGCGCGGACTTGATGAAGGCGGCTGCGGCGAAGGCTCTCTGAGGGTGACGTTCCGTGTAGGTCTTGTATTCCTTGTTCGCTTCATTCTACTCGGTACTCGTACACTCCGGTCATTGATTGTAACCCCGGGCACCCCGTAGCTTGTTCGCACTGATCATTCGCTCTTCGGCTTCTCGGGACTACACTGGCAGTCAGTGCCAGATTCAGCTATCCAATCCATAAGCAACGCGATCACAATGCGCATACCAGGGAGCAATAACGAGTAGCCCACCGGCACCATCTCATTGATGCGTCAGTGGAGAGTGTAGGTGGTCGCAGTTCGAAGCTCACAGCGCCCCTGCCAACTCCAGGATGATATCCTCACGGGCGTGTGTTATGCATCGCCGACTTCAGCCCTTTCCGGATGTACTTGAAATCGCTTCTTTGATTAATGGTTGGAGTCTGCTGTCAAACTACGCGGCAGTGAGAACCTCCGAGTAACAAACGACGACCTTATCCCTGGTCGACCGCCGGCGAGTGGCCGCAGTCCCACCAGACTCCCACAGATGCCGTCGCTTTCATTAGATGCGAGTGCTCATCGAGAGACCAGGAGGTACTTGGCGAAGACAGCAGCTGGAATATGGAGTGTACACGGCTTCACCATGGACTGCGCCTCAAAGTCAGACACCCAGGTATGTCCCCTTATGGCGAGAAGGACTCATGATCAACCAGTGTCCTCCCTGCGTGACCGCGGGATGACGGCATCAAGAGACAGAGAACACTCACTGGTAGAGCTTGCTTCCATCTGCGATATCTCATCTCAAGATCCGCCACCTGGCGCACAAAGTACGAGACTCAGGCAGCAGAGGTCCCTTCGTTAGGTATATATCAATGTCGCGCAATGTGCCCACAGAAAGCCGTGGACCCTTACCGACATGTCTTTTGACGCACTCCCGGCGAGTGCAGCGCCCGCCTTGCCGCCCCCGCCTCCTCCGGGATTGAACTACGTAGCGGCGATCGAGCCCTCGCTTCAGTTGCTCCTCGTCGGGACGGTATTTGCTTCCTTCTTGGTGCCTATTACGATCGCGCTCTTTTACTTCTCCACGCCGAGGATACGGCGGCAGCCGATCTTCATACTCAACGTGATAGCCATCGCGCTCGCCCTTACTGAAGGCGCGGTCAACACGTATAACCAGGTCAGTGATGGCTTCGACAGTCGATACTGCGGAAGACATACGCACACTGACACGGACTGCCTTGTACCGTGCAGACAAGGGCTATATTGGCGCTACCGGTATCGATTCATTCCGACATCGTTTTCGAGTGTATGGTCATCCTGGTGCCGCTCTTCACCGAGTCGATCCTGGTCTTCCGAGTAGTGGCCGCATATCCTCCTCATCGCATGTCATGGCCACAACGCATAGCGATCTATTTCCCTATAGCCACCTTCAAGATCTCCCGCCTAGCCGTGAACATCACCTTCGCGGTCACCTGGATCAACCTCGCGAAACACAGTGCAAACCCCCTTGTGGCAGGGGAATTCGGCTGGAATAGCGCATACACCAAGGTAGAATGGTTCCTACAGATGTTCGACACGACGTGAGTCCGCGATATCGGTTCGCAATATGGATATCACTCAGGTCCACTTGTACTAGATACACCTCCATCCTCTTCCTCGCGAGGCTGCAGCCGCATACATACGGCAGGGATCGGGTTATTCAATCCGTGAGCACTTCGTCAACGGGTCAGCCTACTGCTTGCTAGAGCGCTGTTTGCATTACTCACGAATGTGCTCACTGCAGAGTCATATTCATCCCGGATCCGGACGCTGTTCTGGATCGCGTCATCGAACTTCGTGTTCCCTGTCCTGCTCAATCTCGCGCAGCTCATTCTCTTGTTCCGCGACCGCGACTTCGTTCACGGCACACTCGTGTTTATGGTCGACACCTATGTGGAGGTCATCGGAGTGCTGCTCGCGACCGTTTGGTCCACGGCTGGGATGCGCCCTGCCGAAGGAGACTCGAGGCAGACAAATGGCCCTGCTACCTCAGGCATACAGTTTGCCGACCTCGACGGGCTAGAAGCGTCGCATCCTACGTTTGCTGATCATGAGTCTTACAACAGCACTATAGAACAAAGAGACAAACACACCCAGTAGTTTTCCACTGACTTTCCCCCATGTAGTTTATCGAGTGCGGTACAACTGGCCTGTCGAAGGATGTAAATATGTCACAGCGGTCGTCGTCTTGTTCCGATGAGGTAGCATAACTCATGAAGCTAAAACATGATGCTCAATGTTCATCACGCCTAGAATGTCCAGGGTGCAAGATTAAGAAGACCTAAGTGTAGGCGTCGTGATATCGCTGAGAGGACGTCGACGAGGGGAGGGCAGGCGGCTCACTGGCAGGGCGCCTCGAAGGCTCGGAAAGGCCCGAGGTCGGTGGCGGCGGCCTAGCGCCCCAACCACGTGGCAAGCTCGTGGCCCCCAGAGCTCCTGCGCCTCTCAGACCACCCTTCGCCTTCGCCTTCAACTGGCTCCCTCATCGATGTAGTCCTCCGGCCAGTTCCTCTTTCCCATCGTCTTGTTCTGGCTTTTACTTAGACGGATATGGGACATCTAGCTGGGCTGGGCTGGTTGTCTATGAGGCTTGTGCTGTTCTGCCTGTTCAGTATTGCATTTCACCAGACAGGGAGCCATCCAGGAAGTTCTTATGGTCGAGGTACGTACAAATCACCGAGCATGCGGAGAACAGACTTACGCCCACTGCAGCTTTACGATTTTACCAAGAGACGCTGTTTTTCTCGCCGTCCAGCGAGCGACATCTGCTGCGCTTCAGTGCACCCGCTCGTGCAGCATCGGAGGCATCACTCTACCCGCGTCTGCTTCCTCGCCCTTTCTCTTGGCCTGTCTGCGACTATCTGGAGGCTGTCATTAATCAAGACATTTCTCTCGAAGCTTCGTCGATTGGTGTTTAGGCGTTTGCCTATGCACACTCCGCGGAACGACATCGCCAATCAGGCACGCACACTTCGTGCCATCGGCTTCGCCTCTGGTCGACTAAATGCTGGACGACACGTTTGGGCTCTTGTTGTATTGTTCATACGCACTATAGAGTCTCTTCAGTACTGTTCTGTGCGGCATGGCTAGGAGATCCCTCGTCTTGACGTTCTCTCCCGGTCATGTAACGCACGGCGTAGAGCTCATGCTACACACTCTACGGTAACCCGTGCTTGGAGCATTTTTCGGAGATGCTATCCAAATGGTCCGGCTCCACACGTGCTATCTGGCGCACTCTGAGACGCGTGTGGGCTCTCCAGGTATGTACCGGGTACCCGACTCCTTCTCGATGTTGCACCGTCCCTGGGAAGTCCTCAAATTCCCTCAGTGTGTCCGATCTGCTAGATTCAGCATCTGGAGTGCCGGATATCATTCCTCCCTATACAAGAGGGTCCAGTGCGACAGGGTACGTAGAGTCTGATACAGATGGAGCAGGTATCGCCCTGGTCCGATAACTGACTGCTCAACTCCATAGCCTGTTGAGGCCTCTGCATGCATTGTCCGCAATGTGGTCGAGTCCGCATGCATGTGCCTTCATCTCAGGTCTCCGCGGTGCTCGGAGGAGGCCGAGCTATGGAGACAGACGCTGTCATCCTGCGTCGCATGGATCACCCGCGGTGGACGGGAAATCTTGCATTGTCGCTGCTGCAGCCTGTCAGGTCGGCTGTACACAGGTGGAACACCCTTCACAGCATCTAGACAAGGATGCTCGCGACCCCTAACCTCCGTGACCTGCTTGGTGCGTTTCCTAGTGTGCTATGTTTACCCTGGTGCTCTCGAGGACTCCTTTCCGTGCTGACAACTGCTCATGGCGAGGTACGTTTGCTCAAGTTGTCCCTTACTTTCGAGCTCCCTTTCATCTCTCGCTCATGCCACGTACGCCGCCCATCGATTACCCGCGGATCGATCGCCACAGCTGAAGCAGATCCGGGGTACGCCTTCGGGTGCCCGTTCTAGCTCGAGTGCAGTACTGGAAGCCTGTCAGTGTCATGTTCGTCTTCTGGCGATGCCGTAGGTCTGATAGCGACGTCCCCGCTCATATAACGCCTGGCGCCAAATGTGGTCTGTTCACACTTCGTTTCCACAGGGGACAGCCTTCGCCGTGTGCTGCGCTGTAGGCCCTCATTGTCAGCTCGCACCTCGTAGGCACCGGCAGGTGGAACGTCCCGCGGTGTGTCCGGGTTCTCTCCTGTGCGGTATGCACCTTCGGAGTCACGGGTACATTCTCATGGCTATCAGGAGGGGCGTCGTTGCGCGATCGCTGGTGCTTGAAAGACATGAGCTGTACGTATACCGCACATTGACTGACCTTGTCCGGCTCGGCGGGTGTCAGCATGCGCATTTTGTACTAATGCACTACTTATATATCAGGCCGTACACCTGGCCAAGCTTCCACGCCACCATGCTGTCCCACCGAAACTGCCCTCGGCTCGAGGGTGCTGTCACCTACAACGGCTTCCATTGAAGCCTATACCACGACGATCCGCTGTGTTTCTTGTCCGATACTGTCAGCTGGAGACCTGACAGCGACGCTTGAAAGTCCCGTTATATACTCATTCAGGTGGTGTACCCGGTAGTCTCCCCTGCAGGCCCCTGCCTCCCCTTCAGCAGCAGGATGTCAGGTAACAGCACGGGTTCGGCATCTACAGTCCTTTCCATCCCCTCTGGGGTGTCTACCGCGATTGATGTCAGCTCCTCGCTGTCAATCCTGCTTGTCGGGACGGTCGTCTCGTCGTTCCTCATTCCAATCAGCACTGCACTCATGTACTTCACCATGCCGAAGTCCCGGCGTCGACCGCAACTCCTCATGATCTTCGCCTCACTCGTCTTGGGGCTCGGCGAAGGGGGACTGAACATCTATAACCAGGTACGTCAACCACTGCACACCCGACATCCTGCGCCAACCCGCTATCCATGCACGACTGACTTGTCATTGCCCTGCAGGTATGCGCGATCATGAAGAGGCCGGTCTTGCCCGCAATCACGACGACATACGCCTTTGTGCACCTCTTCCTTCCCCTCCTCACGGAGTCAGTCCTCGCCTTCCGCGTGTGTGCCGAGCACCCTCCAAAGAGTCTCTCGTGGCCGCGCTGGCTTCTCCTCTATGGCGTCATGATCGTCCTCAAGCTCGCGCGGCTCGTCGTCCTCGTCGCGATCGCTGTCTCCTGGATATCGAAGACGCAAGCCCTGCCGGGGCCCATACAGGGCGGTCTTGACGCGCTCACGGCAATCAACAGGTTGCCGACACAGGTGAAGTGGGCGTTGCAGGTCGCGGATACGCTGTGAGTGCACATCTGGTTTGGACCCCTGGTGCATAGTACTGATCGTGGATGGTCTGTGCAGGTTCATGTCAGTGCTCTTCTTCCCATGGCCGAAGCGGGGCCAGAAGGTGCAGCAGCCTGACCATCTGGATATTCAAGTCGAGGTGCGCTGTAAGTCACGCATCACTCACGTAGGAGGTCGTACACGGCCGCTCACATCCTGCCCCCCACATGCAGCCTTCTTCCAGCGCGCGAAGACGCTCTTCTGGAACGCCGTCTCGAGCTTCGTCTTCCCCGTGCTCCTAAACCTCGTCCAGTTCGCGCTCGTGCTCGTCCAGGACGGCGTGTTCCAGTTCCCGTCCCTCTTCGCCGCGAACAACCAGGCAGGCATCATCGGCATGGTCTTCGCGACCGTCTGGACGCCCGGCGGCGGCGGCAGCGCTTCACACGCGACTCGGACGGCGGGGGCGACCTTGCAGCAGACCATGGCCAACGCGGATTCGAAGGCAGCGTCCGTGGCCAGTGGCCTCGAGCTCATGCCCGAGCTCACGACGGCCGCATCGGGCATTCCTGGGGTCCTGTCGCACTTGCGCTCGACAAGGGGTGTGTCTGACCTGACGACGACGACTATGAACACCTTGACGAAGGAGGAGGCCGACCACGCGCCACTCTCCTCGCTGGGCGGGATTGGTCGTGCTGCGGGGGTACTTCGAGGAGCTGCCATGCTCGCGGGGTCCCTAGGCGGAAGTGCTCACCATGGATCGATGGCGAACGCTGGAGGCCTGTTCGACTGCGTGAGTAGCGGAGGGTTGCGAGACGCGTGGGACGACGTAGAGAAAGGAGACATCGGCGGGATCCTTGGAGCTCTTCCGGGCGGATTGGGCCACCGTGGCAACCGTCTCCATCAGGTCCAAGAGGCTCTACACGACGAGAAGTCTACGGTGGTGCAGGTGGCGAGTCGGGAGGTCGAGGAGGAGACGAGAGTGGTTGAGGAGTCGGTAACAGGTGCGCTCGAGCATGGAGAGCGGCAGGCTATTGCGGCAGGGAGCACCGTGCTGGAAAGGGGGAAAGGACTGGCTGCACAAAGCGAAAGGTCCGAGGCTCCGAGCTAGAGGAGAAGCGGCTTCACGTTTGATTTTGAGCGTCGAGAGTCAGGACATCTATTGATACCGGTGCATTTACTTCAGCTGTATGTATTTTACACGGGACCGCCGTTGCACTTACAGTGGGTCTCTAAGTGACTTTATCGATATATCAGCGAATGTGATCGTCAGGTTTGCCGTCTCACATAGCTTTCTCCCCAAGGAGTTGACGAGCAGGAACACATGCCAGCCCGAGAGTGCAGCGAGCGTTAGTGCTGAGATGTGCACCGTCGTGGAGGGCTTTGAAGCGGTCGCGTCCAGCAGGCGCCCGGACAGACGCGGCGTGACCGGAGTGTGACTGAACCACCTGACCGCGCGGGAAAGGGCCAAGCGCTCCTCCCAGAAGGGCTGGAGACGCGTCATTGCATGCCGCAGCCCTCGTCTCGTAGACTCCTGTCTGCCGTCGCTCCTCTCGTCCGTCTCTCGCGTCCTATTGGCTTTACTGGACATTTCTATGCAAATCACAAACCATGGATTTGGGGAGGAAGAGACTGCGAAATTGAAGGAGCCATTGCCGATGAAAATTTTGGGAGGAGCACCTCCCGGAGAGGAAGGCGGCGGAGGCGGGCTTGACGATGACGCTAGGACGACGTCGACGCGCGCGTCCCCTCCGTCCTGTGCCCCTCCCGCCGTGGGACGATTCCTCGCCGTGCCCGCTTCTGCGCGCATCCCTTCCCGGTTAGGACGCCTCGCCCTCCATTTCGTCATGGGTTCCACCCCGCCCCGGCCGTCCTCGACGTCCTATAAAGCCCATTCCTCTCCATTCCTCCTCGACCTCCCACCCATTCCGCCAATCCCACCGTCATCTCCGTCGATACCTCACCTGAATCTATTACCGACGACATGCCTCCGAAGCGCAGCAACAACGGCGAGGCAAAGTCCTCCGGCACCCACAAGTCGACTCGCAAGATCCTCATCACCGCCGGCGAGGGCCAGACCGGCCGCCTCATCATCGACCTCCTCGCGACGGACGACGACTACGTGAATAAGTACGAGGAGCTCACCGCGCTCGTCTTCTCCGAGCAGGCAAAGTCGGTCCTCCAGGAGTACGACACGGTCAAGACGGTCGTGTACGACCCGAACGACGAGGAGATGCTCGTCAAGACCATGTCTATGGTCGATACCTGCCTGTTGATCCCGCCCGCACGGAAGGTACGCACCTTGGCCAGTCCCTTGACATGACAGCGTTTCTGACACACCTACCACAGGACAAGGCAAAGATCACGCGCTCCCTCCTCGAAGCCGCGAAGAAGGCGAAAACCGCGCAGAACCTCGTCCTCCTCTCCAGCGCAGGCGCCGACTACGCCGAGCGCGACAAGCAGCCGCGCCTGCGCGAGTTCATCGACCTCGAGGCGCTCGCAATGCAGCCCAAGGGCGACCCCGCCACGGGCGACACCGGCCACTCGCCGTGCGTCATCCGCGCGGGCTTCTACGCGGAGAACCTGCTCCTGTACTCGAAGCAGGCGCAGGGCGAGGGCAAGCTGCCGCTCCCGATCGGGGAGAACCACAAGTTCGCGCCGATCGCGCTGGGCGACGTCGCGCAGCTCGCCGCGTACGTGATCACGTCAGAGGGCCCGCACGGGCTCGCTGATACGGTGCGGAGCCAGGTTATCATCGCGACAGGTGAGTGTATGCGTTGGATTGTAGTGCGAATGCGCGATGCTCATCGACATGCAGGACCACAACTGGTAGCGGGACCGGAACTAGCAGTTGCGGCGTCTCAGGCGCTCGGGGCAAAGATGGAGTTCGAGAGCATCGACGAGTGCGTCTATTGCCACCGTGTTCGTCTGGTCGCGCTACTGACGCGTCCGCAGGGCGACCGCGAAGAAGATCCTCAACTCCGAGCAAGGCGAGGAAGTCGATGAAGGTGCGCGCGCCCCATCTCTTCGCAAACCACCCAGACCACATGCTGACAGATTCGTGTTGCCAGCTGAACGCGAGTACCTGCTCGAATACTACTCGCTCGTGCGCGAGGGCAAGACGAACTACACCGCCACGACGGCGATGCTCGCGTTCTTCGGGCACCGCGGGCAGGAGCCGACCGAGTTCTTCCAGACGTACTCGGTGCGTACCCCATTCCGCCTCGACTGACGCACCGCCGCCCCGGCCCTCGCTCACAGGTTCACACCGCAGGCGGAGTTCAAGCCGAAGAAGCGGCGGACGACCAAGGCCTCGAGCTCGGAGGGCACCACGCAGAAGGCGGGCACGCGTTCGTCCACGCGCGGGAAGGCTGCCGCGGCGGCGAAGAGCGGGGGCGACGATGATGTGGATATGGAGGGCGACGAGGGCGCGACGGTCGAGAAGGGCCGGCGCACGGTCACGAAGGGCCTGTGAGGACGGAGCGGTGTTGGCCATGCATCTTCGATCACAGTGAGGTGGTCAAGGCCGTAGGAGCAAAACATGCTGTGCGGTATCTTCGCGTTGTCCGCGTCGGCACTGGGAGCGTGTGCATATTAGGGAAACTTGAAGTAACGGACGACGCTGACAAACTGTGCCCCGTCGAACTGTCTTGTATCATGCTGTATAGTGTACAATAGAGATATTAACTTGTATAGTTCTCTGGCTCTGCTTCGCGAGATGTATCGCGTAGCATGTCATGGTGTCGTGTTCGTGATTGTTGTCCTCATCTCACACCTAATGCGTCCCAGCATGCGCGCTTAGCTGCGTGGCGGAGGAAAGAATGTGACCGTCTGTTGTCCAAATGAGGACGCGCGTCTCTGTCACACTTCTCCGCATGCCCACGGACGCGCCAACTTGAGCTTGTCGAGCTCAAGCCACGGTCTCTTCCCGTCCACGACCATCACGACGACCGGAGTGCCGACTCTCAACGCGAAGAGTCACTTCATGCTTCCTGCAGTTGATGAATATGACATCCTATCTCGACTCGCTCTCTGCTCTGCTCCCGGACGACTCCCGCCACCAGCTCGATCATGCTCTCGTTCCGGAAGTGAGATCTGTTCTTGACACCATCATACGCCTCGCAGTGGGCGCGCCTGCACCTGAGAACAGCGCGATACCCAAATGGGATGAACTGCGCGCACTGGCCGCGAGAGCCGTAGACGAGCTCAAGCGTGGTGAGCACGCTGGTTCCCAAAAGCGATCCAGGGAGGACGAGGCGCTCTCGCCGTCGAAGAGGGCGCGCACGGACAGCGCGGACGCGTCGCTCTCCGCTGAGCAAGACCCGCCCGTCTTTGCGCTGCATGCGCTGTCGGTCTCCTCGCCGATCCGCAAGAAAGTGAACATCACCGTCCATCGCGCGTCCATCCGCCTCACGAACCCCTCCACCCAAAAGGAAGAGCACCCACCGATACCCCTCGCCGACCTCCAGCGCGCGTTCCTCCTCTCCACGCGCGGGAAGAGCAAGCCACACTGGACCGTCGCGCTCCTCTCCTCGGACATACCCACCCTCACCGGCAAGGCCGCGGAAGCGGCGAACGAAACCCCCATCCCGCAGCTCGTCTTCGGACTCGACGCCACCCTCACAGCACCCTTCACGACTACGGTGTACGACGACGACGGCGGCTCCCCCAAGACGGAGACATACCCTAAAGGCAGCGCGTCGCTCCCCGCGCTGCGCGCATTCCTCTCCCACATACCCACCGCCACCCTCGAGCCGTCCACGACCATATTCCGGAGCGCCGCGGCCCCGTCCGGCGGGGACGGCGTCGCGGGCGTGGAGGCGTACCGCGGCGCGAAGCAGGGCACGTTGTGGTTCCTCCACGAGGGCGTGCTCTGGGACGGCAAGCCGTGCGAGTTCTTCGCGCTCGAGCACCTCGCGTCGGCCGGGAAGAGCGAGCAGGCGTACGAGGGCGTGCGCACGCTCAGCGCGACCGGGCGGACGTGTTCAGTCATCCTCCGCCGCAGAACACGCAGGTTGGCGAACGGGAAGGACGGGGCGGATGGGGCAGGAGAAAATGGGGACGGTGCGGAAGAGGAAGAGGAGGGCGAGGACATCGACTTCGGGATGGTGGACGGGCGGGAGCAGGAGACGATCGGGCGGTGGATCAAGTCTCACCGACACCTGTTTGGAAAGTCCCTCGACTCGGAGTCCAGGAAGAGCGGCGCCCAAGTGGCGGACACCAAGGGAAAAGGCAAGGGACGAGCGACCGAGGCCGAGGTCGCGAGCACGAAGGCGGACGACCCGCGCAACGAGGACACGGAGGACTCGGAGGACTCGGACTTCACGATGGACAGCTCGGACGAGGAGGACGAGGGCAGCAGCGACGACGACAAGTCCGGCAGCGACGCCAGCGGGCAGGAGGGAGACGGCGACGAGGGTGAAGACGAGGACGGGGAGGGCAACGCGAGCGACGACGTCACGGGAAACGAGGGAGAGGAGGAAGAGGCGGAGCTGGACCCGAAGCACCATCCGCTACTCCGTCCTGGCGCGATGCCGCGCATGTCGCGCGCTGCTGTGGACGCTGTGGTCGGGATGGTCGAGCAGGACTTGATGGGCGGAGGACGGCGAGGACAGGTCGAGGACAGTGAAGAGGACGAGGAGGACGAGCTCGAGGATTAGACGTATGGGTTCGTTCTCTCGGCCGCTTTCGCATCGAGTGCATGTAGCTGACCTATACTCCAGATCTACATGGATTTTCTATTCGAGGAGTATTACATCTGTACTTCAATTGAGAGGTACAACCTCCTCTACGGTGTCAATGTTGTGCACCTCGCGCGCCCGTGTCGGCGGACCCAGCACGCATACAGCGCACTACAGCGAGCTGCATGTATGCGCTCTGAACCGACGAGTGACCGTCCAACTTGTAATGCCAATCAACATGTTGCACCAGGGACGTGCCAGACGCGTCCGCGGCATTCAGGTTGGTATCGGTCCCTTATGCTCAACGCGACCGCATGTCAGTTTCGACATTCTCACTGAATCACTTGCCCTCTATTCGTAGGTTCACGCCAATTGTCACAGCACCTTCGTATGTCGACTACAGTACCAACAAGAAAGAACGCTTCCACAGAGTGTCTCGTCCCGACGCGAGTTCTGTCCGCGCCAAAGCTATTCTCTTCACGTTCACGTACGTTGGGGGCGACGCAAGCATCATCCCTACGGACGTGACTGAAGTAGCGTTTCGTGACCATGTTTTCCCTGGAGCGCACATGCCTTGTAGCGTCCTCGAGAGGGCCCGGAACTCTGGATGTTGTGTAGGTCGGCGTTGCTGTCAATGCATTTCATCTACGGCTCGCAGATCACCAACAGCGGCACATTATAAGGACTATGATAAAGCAGTACGGTATCGAGATCGGTCATTACAGATTATGGTACTGGTGAAGATCAGTGGACTATCCGCGCCAGCGAGAGAGAAGGCGTCAGCGGACCGTGGAATGGCTCGTGTATGGTTTGTCTCAGAGCGATACCGTGAATTCGTGTGGAGATGCTGGGTGGGAGTCGTTAGTGTACGTCCAGGACTCATTGCGCGAAGTCCAAAATGAACGCACTGACTTGGCTATTCCACCGACCAGCCCTCCAAGGTCAAATCGAACATGTCCGGCAGGTCGTTCCAGAGGTCTTTGCGCTCCTCCAGCTCCCGCTCGGCGATCATCCCTCGGCAGCTGTCGCAGAGCTTCAACCCAGTTTCCGGATCGACGCCCTTAAACTCGTTGGCCCAGTTGCAGACCATCTCCGTGTGGTACATCATCTCGAGCCGGTCGTCCAGACCGGACGCTTTGGACGCCAGCACGCGCAGGCACTGCGACGACCGGAGGCACTCCACGCTCACGGAGGGCCGGAAGATGCGCGCGAGCGCCTTGCTGCTCGCTTGCAGGAAGGCGGCCCTGCCGTCCACGACGCGCTCGATGTCTTCGATCGTGAGGCCTTCCATCCACGAGTAGTCGCGCAGGCAGCCGCGGAGCACGCTGGCGCCCGCGCGGCTGAGTTCTAGGAAGGCGAGGGGGAGGATGGAGGGCGTGTTGGTGAGGCGGGCGATGTTGATCGCGCTGATGGCGTCGAGGGATGACGCCGCGAGGGAGGTCTTGCGCTTCGGCTTGACCCACTCGTTGAAGTCGTCGGTGTAGTGCTCCATGAGGATCGACAGCGCCTGCGCGAGGAGCTGGTCCATCTGGTACTTGTGGGAGAGGAGGACAATGGCTGAGACGGCGTCCATGGACACAGGCGCATGGCGCTTCCCGAAACTGTGCACAATGTGTCAGTGGATTCGTTTCGACGAAGCCTCCAATTCCTTGCGGACGCACGTCAGTTGACCGTTGATCGGGTAGATCACACGGAGTAGGTGCCGGAGCCGCTCGGGAGGATCCATGAGGATCACGAAAGGACAGCCTTCTATCTTGGGTATGCGTGCGGGCTGGGGTATCTGGAATAGGTCGCGAAAGAACGGCGAGTGCTCTATGAGGAGCCGTTTGTAGACGCGGAAGCCGACGTTGTACGCGATCAAGACGACGCTCCCGTCTTCAAACCAGAACTCCCTGTCGTGAGTTACGTTCGGTGGAACTGTAGGGTCCGGTAATGCTGGGCGGCGATGAACGCTGTAGTTTGGATCGCTATTCGCTCTCCTCCTCTTGCGGGCCCTGCCGTCGGGGTGGTGGACGGAACATTGAGCGTTTGAGCACTCCGCGGGCTGAGGCTGCCGACTGGAGTACATGTCTGCATTTCGACAGAATGTTTAGCACTCTGCCTTCAATAGGTACTCTATATGACCTACTACAATTCTTCCGGTCCAGCCAAGCTACTGTACATGCTCCAGCGACCAGGGTGCGGGAGAAAGGGCACGACGCTGTCGGAGGAAGCTGCAGGCATAGGCGCTGGGACGGGCTCCACGTGGGCTTCTGATGTCCGACTTTCTCGGACTGCCCTTCGCACCTCAGGCAGGGCCGCGAGGGTGCTGTCGGATGGGTTTCTTGGTACGTGAGAAACCCGTCTGAGAGACCCCTCCCCCCTGCGGACCTTTCCCACTGTAATCCAAATCGGGCGGAGTGAATCCCCCAACACAATAATACTTTCTCGCGCATTTTGCGAGCGTCCTGCGGCTGCCGGCGACAGCTTCCGGGGGGTAGGCTCCCGTGTACTGCACCTATGTTCAAGATTATCGCAAATTAATATACAATACCTGGAACCGGCTTAGGCTCTTTGGTAAGCATGAAAAGGCGACAATGTACAGAGGAGCATCGCGCGGAACACCGTGCAGACGATGGCACGATTGTTTGCGCGATGCTCTATGAGGAACCCCGCGCAGACGTCAGCTCAGACGTCCGCACGGAGGGCTGCGCGAAGGTTTGCACGGAGGATCGCCGTCCAAGGCCACGGGCGCTTCCGGCCCTAGACGGACCACCGTCCGGCCCGATATGTCTATGTGTCCTGAGACTCGCTCAGAACAAGAAATTCGACATATCTGGGCAAACACAATGTTTCATAGAGAATTGAACATATGATGGTATTGCTCTATATTATATCTACCTAAGGGTAGCTTTTGATGGCATATCACGACCTGTACAAGACGGACCACGTCGGATTGGCACGAAGACGAGTGAACCTGCTTACAGCTTCATGGTGAACTACAGTGCACTCAGAACAAGAAATTTGTCATATCTGAACCGATATGATGTCTGATTGAGAATCAAATACGTGATGGTAATCCTCTATGTTATAGCTGCTTAACTGTAGCATTTGGTGGCATATTACAGCCTGTACAAGACAGACCACATCGAATTGGCACAAAGACGAGTGAACCTACTTGCAGCTTCATGAACTACAGAGCATTCTTGTTCATCCTATGCCCTCCAGCATACACCGCACATAATAGTGCCACAATATCGCTTCAGAACACCCTGGATGGTAGGTGCACTATCCAGAAGGATGTTGTTCTACTTCTTTTTGGCAATGGGATTTTATTGTACCTACTACAACAGTTATGTTTTCCGAGAGCACCTCGGAAGCCGAGAGCATGGGCGTTTATTTACCGGTTTGGGCATTCCGGGATATGAGCCGGTCTCCCGGGATTCCCACGATAAACAAATCGAAGAAAATTATATTAAATATTAGTGAGATAGTACGTGCGGACGTCCGCGCTGAGGTTTGCGCGAAGGTGTGTCCAAACGTTGGCGAAGAGGTCAGCAACGAGGTCGGAAAGGAGGATCGCTCAGAGGATCGTGCTGTGGTCGACACCAAGATTGGCCGAGAGGTTGACGCGGAGTTCGGTGCCAACATATGTGTGGACCCCTGTGCGAAGCTCTCCGTGGCTCTTGGGTCGTATGTTTTATGCTCAAAGATGTCTCTGTATATCATTGCTGTAGTTATTGTCCGCAGAATCCACTCTGAAGCCTGGAATAGCACTCCTAATACTGCATTTTGGAGGGAAAACCTGTAGGAGCAGTCATTTATGGGATTTCCTCTTTCGATAAGGTCTAGACCCCGCGTCTATTAATATCTCACGCCGCGGACGTTTGCGCAAGGTAGGTCTGTGAGAGCCCTTTCCCACATACAAGGAATACAGTCTTATATGGGTCCTTGGGACACCCAAATTTTCGTCGATGTCCCTGCTTTCCCCCTTATCCCTCCACATGTATCGGGTTATACTATTGCATGAAACACAGCTTAATGTACCTGTATGCTTCCTTTCGTGTGCCAGACCGCGAGCACTGGCGGGATCGAAAGGCATCTTTCTCAAAATCTCTTATCGGACCCTCCTGAGTCCTCGGGACACTCTTAGACGCCCTAAAAATTACCATACCTGGTAGGTGTCGTTGACAATCTCATCTTATCCGGACATGCCGAGCAATGCCGGCAGCCAAATATGGCAATTTTTACACTTTGGCGCCCGCTCCAGAGAAGCGTTTGAGCTGCTCATCCACAGCAGCCTCTCCTATGGCCACAGGAGACAAGGACACGCGATATGCACGCAGAACATCTTTTGGTATGTTAATGAATGTGCTTACATAGTTTCAGGCATTTAGAGAGCTAATTGCGCCCTGCGGACACGGAAAACTTCTCAAATGGCAGAATTCCACATTTCCGACCGACCTGCAAGTTGCGCATCGTGACGATTCCGACCCAAAATTTACCAGCTTGGCATCTGAATGTATTTACAAACACTGCAGGTGTTTATAGGAATGAGGAAATGCAGGAGGGATGAGGAAAAATCGACTGTCCCGAGGAACCATAGTGTCCCGAGGACCCATATTTGACTGTACGTCTGACAGACCCCGCTAACCCCTGCCTGAGGTGCCCTTCGCGTGGAGGAGTCTGCGCTGCGCGTGCCAAGTTCGAGTCCTCACCAACTTGAAAGCTCTTTACCTGAGCATTCATCCAGGAGTCTCGCACACTCTGTCTCAACTTCGCTCTATTTTCCCGTAAATACATCAGCACATGGAAGAACCCAGTCGGAAGCGGGCCAGGGACGACGCCGATGCAGAAGTGGCCACCGGTGGCAGCGGCTCAAATGGTAGTGACGCTCCTGGCAGCGCACCTCTCATCCCTACTGCGATCCTGGAAGTCATGGCAGACAGCGATTTCTGGTTCGAAGACGGGAACATCATCCTCGTCTCTCAAGGTATCACATTCAGAGTGTACAAGGGGTTGCTTGCGGAGCACTCCGCCGTCTTCAAGAGCATGTTCCAAATCGCCCAAGGCAAACAAGCTGCGGCCGACCAAGCTCACGGCTGCCCCGTCGTGACGCTTGACGACTCTCCGCACGACCTGCGCGAACTATTCCGCCTCATATTTCCTCTCAATTCGAGCCTGAAGTGTGTACCACATCCACACAGCATCTCATCGCACGCTCATGAGAAATTCTCAGGCTCGACAAGGCAGGGTACATCGACATCGACATGCTCTCCGCCATCGTTCGGCTCGACCACAAGTACGAACTCCCAGCTTTATGCGCACAAGCGATTGGGTACCTGACCACCTACTATACGAGCGATTTCGACGCCTGGACAAGCGGGCAGAACGCGATTCAATGGAAGCCCAAGCCCGTTCATGCTATCGCGGCTATCAGCCTCGCCCGCCTCACGAATACTTCCTCCATCCTCCCTACGGCATTCTACATCTGCGCTAACCTCGACCCCTCCGAACTCCTCCGCGGTTATACCAGGAGGGATGGGACGACGGAGCGGCTCTCCGACAGCGACCTTGAGACATGTCTACAGTTCCGCGACCGGCTGATCCAGGCGAACGTACACTCGGGCTTGGTTCTGTTCAAGCCTTCCATTAGGTGCTCTCCTGGAGAGTTCACACCAGGCGGACCGTACTGCTCGAAGTTCCTCAGGGGTGTAATGGAGCGGTCGTCTTCACACGGCCTTCCGAGCATCCGCCACCCGCTCGCGTCACCAATGGTTCTTGAAAGCTGGATAGTCAACCCTGAGGCATGTATTGCTGACGCCGACGTGATGCGCGAACTGGGCCTGGGACGCCCGGCTACTGCGTGGTGCAAGGGCTGCAGATCCTATTTCCAGGAGCACGACTTGGCCGTTCGCCGAGCGGCATGGCGCTCGCTGCCGGAACAAATTGGTGTCGTGGTCAAGAACTGGGAAACTGCGAACGCATGATGCCCGGGAGAGTGCTATGTTGTTTGAACATAGGTACGAACACCGCTGGGCTGGTAGATCAAAGGCTAATGGTAGCTCCGCCACAGGCGTGAGGTGGTCGGTGTGATCTGTATTGGTAACTCATGTTTGGTTCGTGCTCTGCTTTCTATCCCGTGTCCCCCTGGCTCCTACGACGGTATGTTCGAACCGTGCTATGTTGTGCAGCGTTCATGGAAGGAGATCTCACGAATATTGATGATGTATGAGCATCCTATGACGCTGCCTTATCAGCTTCAGCCTAGCCATAGGGAATCTACAACCCAAAGCTCTCCGGCAGGCGATTCTGTATACTCGGCCTGACCTCTACCTCTCGCGCCCAGAGGCAGGCTTCACAATGTCTACATCAGCCTTACTTCAGTGCTTCCGCCTCGATAGATGCACGGAAGGGTAAGATTGCATCGGGGACACTCACGCCCTGTGAAGTCCAAGCGTCGGATCGCTCAGGCGCCAAACGTAATGCCGGTACTGGGGTGACGCTCCCAGCCGACAAGTTCGACTCAGGCTGCCAGCACCGTCACGGATTCGGAGTTCGTCCTAGTTCGTCGGTCAGTCTCTTGTAGTCTGAAGACGGAGACTACTACCCGCTTCACGACTGGAATTTACCCTACAGTCCAGCAACCCCTGCCCCCCTCCGGCTGGTCGACGTTCCTCTTGGCTAGCACGATTCTCTCGGAGGTATCTATCTCATATATCTATCGCTCTACCCACGATGTTGATTTTTGGCTACGTGCTGTTTCTATATAGCACTCCCCCGGCGTGAGTACGGTATACCGCAGTGACCCAGTCCGCAACACTCCACAACCTGACTCCCGCGCTCGGACATGTCCACGTCGAAGAAGACGCGCACAGGAAAACGCCAACGAGACGATGACGAGGGTGGCGAGGGGACCTCAGCTCACGCCAGACAGGCGGACGCTTCAGCGGGCAAATGCGACTTCGAGCACGATGAAGAATTCTGGCTTCCCGACGGCAACCTCATCCTCGTCGCTGGGAATAAGGGCTTCCGCGTCTACCGGGGACTGCTTGGCTCACAGTGTGAGATATTCCGCGACATGTTTTCCTCGTCAAACCCGGACATTGGCCAGCGCTATGACGACTGTCCTGTCGTCCCTCTAGCTGACTCACCGGAGTATCTACGGTACCTCCTGCGGGTGCTCCTGCCTACTACTCACCCAAGGTGAGGTTACATCGACTTGTTCATGCCAAGAATTAGGCTGATGAAACTCCTCTAGCTTTTTCAACCACGGTCCCGCTGGCAGATGCGTATCTTTCCACGAGGTTTCTGCGATTCTCCGTCTCGCGCACAAATACGGAATCGCAGACCTTGAGCAGCAGGCGCTATGCGCCCTTCGCACCCGCTACGTGAAGTCCTTCAAGGAGTTCGAGCGGGACACGTACTCCGAAAACATCGATTTCTTTCAGATCCACGCTATCGGCGCCGTCAACTATGCAAGGCTCACCGGCGCTTTGGATATCCTGCCCTTCGCCATGTATGAATGCTGCACTCTGGGTGGGAGCATTGTCGATGGGTGGAAACGTGAGGACGGCACCGTGGAGCGATTGGCCCACGCAGACCTCAAACGGTGTTTGGATGGTCGTGAGGTCATCACGCACGAGGCCGTGAGGCTTCTCTTCCGCATCTTCCACCCTGCACCCAGTGCGAAGTGCACGGCCGCCAAGAAGTGTGGTAAAGGCATAGCTGCCGTACTAGCGAGGATGGGGTGCTCCGAGAACGCCGTGTCCACTGAGGTGTTCGACACTTGGGCGAACGCCATGCCAGAGGACATCAAGGCGTATGGCATTTGCGGCTCATGCGAGGGCATGCTCCTTGAACACGACAGGGCAGAGCGGAAGAAGCTCTGGCAGCAACTCCCCACATTCTTCGCGCTGGACATCGAGGATTGGGGCGACGACGATGCCGCCACAGAGGCTCAAGGAAAATCTTGAACCTCGTCGGCAGTTATGAGGCCTGTACGTTATGCGTTCAATACAAAGGAGCGAGCCAGTCGTTCCTCATGTTCTACCGCCGCTCACATTCACTCCATAGTTCCTCACATTGGCTGCGGCGTCTCCTTCCACCTGCCTCCGGGCAACCGACGCCATATGACTTAGTCTTGTACGATGCGACGCATCATCCTCGTTCCTTTGCTACTTTGTAGCAGTCTTCAGGTCGTCTTGATCGATGCCGCCGAGCCGTTCTTGGCGCATTCACATTCTGCCGGCCTTGCCATCTTCGAGAGATGAGAGTGATGAGGCACTGAAAGGTGCGAGCGACCCCGTCCTGGTGAATGCGAAAACACCCGACACAGTCGGATATGTAGATTGTCCTATGGCGTTGATGGCGTAGCTGAGAGCTCCTGGCCTTCTGCTAGTGTACAGTACTCGCAGAGCCCGTACAAGTCCACGTTAGGCCAATGTGAGGTACCGTCCTTACCTGTAGCGTCGCTTCTCTTCTATCCGCGCGGAAAGCGGTTCAAGACGACGAAACCTTGGGGCTGTGAGCTTCACGGGCATCCCATCGGTGACCCTTCGCGAACGCATGCAGTGTATCGCAATAGAAGCGAGAGTACCTGCGGGGTTGAACGGGATAGAGTACAAACTTCACTAAGATGAGTTGCACAAGCAAGCAATGCAGAGCAGCTGTCTCGCAGACGTCAATTGCATGGCGTACGGAGGCAGTCCTCGGGCATACCTCGAGCGCACATCAACGGTGAACAAGTCGGGTGGAGAGCGGCCATAGAAGGTATCGCCCCAAATACAGCGCGAAAGGCTACGGTACAATCTGGCGATCCTAGTGAGTGGTATGGCCATAGAATCGACATGACTACGCACCCGCACCGGAAGGAATGCGGAATCCATGTGTCGCTGGCCATAGTGTGGTATTACAATCAGGGACTTTCTTCAATCAGCAGCGACTGGCGGGGGTGCATCGCTGTTGGGTGGCGCGGCGTCTCCAGTGTTCCAACCTGGTACCTTGATTCCGAAGAGAGACGGCAACTCCTCAAACAGCTGCAACTGCTCGTCCTCTTCGCGCGCCCTGACCTCCTCAAAACACTTCGAGCAGAGCCGGTACATCTTCTTTGCAGATGCAGACCACGAGATGTCGACGCGCGGCACGCAGAGGCTGCCGATGGTGCCCTTCATGAGGAACATGAGAAAGAACTCCATGTCCGCCTCGCACCCGCCCTCGCGCTTGCAGTCCTCGGGGAGACAGCGGAACATGCGCTCCGCCGCGCGCACGCGCCTCGCGATGATCTTATCCTTTGCGCGGAAGCATGCGCCGAGGTCTGCGGCGCTGAGCTGCTCGCGCCGACCGTCAGGGAACGCAAAGCCCGTGACGATCTTCTCTCCAAGAGTGCAGCATTCCGCGAGGGCGACGGGCAAGAGGGAGAGCTCGCCCGTGAGGCGAGCGAGGTTGACGACGCCGATCGCGCAGAGGGCGGGGAAGCGCGGCTGCTTGTTGAGCTGCTTGACGTTGTCTGGGTAGAGGGTTCGGAGGTATCGCAGCGACTGCTCGACTAAGGTGTCGATTTGGTACTTGTGGCCGAGGCGTATCCATGCGGCGACTACTGGATACGGAGGGTGGCTGAGGCCGAACGGACTCCATAGGACGTTAATATGCTTTGCCATGTGTGCCGCTAACGTGCGCAGACGCGGTAAATGTAGTAGAGTACTCACAGTATTGCTCGCTTGCTAGGCATGAACACCCCGAGCAGGCAACTCACGTCCAAAGGGGCGTCCGACAACGGTATGATGGGGCAAGACTGGTCTTGATGGCTGTCTGGCTGAGGCAGAGAAAGCATGTCTCGGAAGACGGGTGAGTATTCTATGAGGGGCCCCTTGTAGACTTTGAATGCCTCATTCCCGGCAGTGAGGATGATCGTTCCGTCCTCGTACCAGAAATTGACGTTTTGGACGAAGCCATCGAGGGGAGTTGTAGAGGTCGCCTGATCGCCTTCCGTCGGATTTGACGCGTCGGTGCTGTCCAAGCGAGCGCGTTTATAGCTCAATCTATCAGACATATACGGACGTGGGGTGAGAAGCAAGTGTAGTAGACAGTGTTACAGGATAGACGACGACGCAAACGGGAGAAGAGAGGACAGCGTCGAGTCCGCGAGAATCGGAGTCGTAATGAGGATGGGCGCCTTTTTGAGCGCCAGCATCCCCCTAAGCGCTCGGCGTCCGCGCGCTGGGCCTGGCCCAGAGTCGTACAGACAACTACAGCCATATCAACCACTCGACGTTTACACGTTTACCTCCAGCTGACAGAACGAGTTCGATCTTGCTGGTGCTATGCACCCCAGGTACATGTACTGCTATCATAAACTCAGCGGAAATCCGCATTTGCTGCTCTCAAGGCGTTTTGACTTGTTGGATGCGGGCCGCGGCGGCGCCGTTTCAAGCTTCAAGGTCCCCGGTCGTAAACAGCGACTTGGCATGCCGCATAGACGGCGCTGAATACGAGACTACGCACCAGCTTGCGACCTGCACAATGAGTTGGTAAGTACTGGTCATCCGTGCGCATTGATTCCCGCTAAAATGTTGTAGTGCTCGGGCTTCTCTGCCGCATGAGATTACGGCGGTCAGCATATCAGTACCTTGTACCTCCAATCTCTCGAAGCCTAAGCTGTTCGGGTCATCAGTTGAGGGATGGCTCTATTCTAGAAGCCCGGACTCGCCCTATTATCTCGGACATACTGGCATGCTTGCGTGATGGTTCAGCCTCGCGCGTCAAGCTCAATGAGCGTGCGCTCGACTCCCCTGGATGCAACTGCGCTCGAAGCGTTGCTCAGGATCACACGCTCCATGGAGCGGCACTCCGGGGGCCCTCCTATCGACGATACACTTCGTTCCGTGCACGCTCCGCTTATCTGCGGCGCCTTGGGTCAAACATGCTTCTGGATCACGTATGCATGATAAGGCGGGGCTTGATATGCAGCAAGCCCGAGAAGCTGACCTTCAACAGTCGCGCCTTCCAACCCTGTGGAGAATGTCGCAACTAGCAGAGACTGAATTCAAGCCTCTCCTCAGTAAGTCTGCTCTCACTTGACAGGGAGGCACGGCACTGATTTGGGTCTCGCCTCAGATGAGAGCGTCGGATATGGAGTTGTAGTCGGTCCGTTCGAACCTAGACGAGATGTCGCGAACGAATAATCACCATGTCCATCACTAGGCGTCGGATTCTTCTTCGCAGCTATGATGCTGGGCCTCACAGCACTGCAAGCAAAGTTCTCTCGGTTCTCGCCCTCTTCGTCCGAAGAGTTTTCGGTCGGTTCTGTTTGCCCATCCTCTCGTCGTTCGTTATGCTAACTGAATACTAGAGCGCGTCCAGGAGTGTGAAGGTGCGAGGTCGTAGCTATCGGGACGGCTGTCTGGTCATGTCTGACATCTTCACCAGCCCGGTCTCGTTTGTTGTGGAATGTGAGGTCGATCGCGTGGACCCCTCCCGGATTACTCACTCGTCGCATCCTGCAGAGTCAGCGCATGGACATGGAGTGCAACTCTGCTTCAGTCAAGCACTGCGGCATACACTTTTGGTATGTACGCGCTGCTTTCCCCACGCTGCTCCCTTTCACGCTTCCGCTTGACCAGGCGTCAGTGGTCCTTGGTAGGTCACTTTTGTGCCTCGTTCATGGCACACGAGCTAATGTGCTTGAATAGGTGGTATGGCGTCGGTGGTACGATCCAGCTGGCGATATTTGCCATGGTCGCAGCAAAGGTCAAGATGAACGCCAACGGCGCTCACACCTTTCTGGAGGTAATGTCTGCTCTAACGACTCAACTCTCCAGATAGTTGACCCGATATGCCCCTTCCCAGATCGTCAAGGCTCGATTCGGAACAGGAGCGCACCTGCTCTTCACGTTCTACGCATTCCTCTGCATCCTCGTCGTCTGCGGCTCGCTTCTCCGTACGTCCGCGCTCCTGTATAGGCGTACTCAACGCACTGACGCGTCACTAGTGGGTGGGGCTGCAACCGTAAATGCTCTCACCGGCATGAACATCATCGCCGCGTGCTTCCTCCTCCCGATCGGCATCGCGGTCTACGTCGTCTTCGGCGGGCTGCGCGCGACGTTCATATGCGACTACGCGCACACGATGATCCTCTTCATCATCATCTACGTCTTCTTCGGCAACGTCTAGTGAGTCCGACGTCCTCATCCCCCGCACGCGTATCTCTCACGAACCCGAACCCCGCGGGACAGTGGGGCCTCCGATGCTACTGGAAGCGTCGGCGCCATGTACGATCTGCTCGTCCAGGCCGGGAAGGATTCCCCTGTCGAGGGCAACCAGAACGGCAGCTACTTGACAATGAAGAGTAACCAGGGGCTCGTCTTTGGCGCGGCGACGATCATGTCGGGTACGTGTCAAGTCATTTACGAACAATTAGTGGGCACAGCCTAACCACCCAGGAGCCAGGCTTCTCTGGGGTATTCTGTGACCAAGGTATGTACCGCTCGCTCACTAGCGCTCACGGGGATGAATGCACGCTGTCCGCACAGGATATTGGCAGAGGGTGAGCGATACTCGTACCTACCGTGCATGCCTCTCACATCACTACAGGCTATTGCCAGCGCCCCACGCTCGACCACGAAGGCATACGTGCGTCACCAACCCACGTCTCTCCCTCCTCCATGTATGACTGACCGTCGACACAGATGCTCGGCGGCCTGTCCTGGTTCGCGGTGCCGTGGGGTTTTGCGTCCTGTCTCGGGCTCGGTGCTCGCGCGCTGGTCAACAACGTAAGCTCGCATACATCTCAGCAGGGATCACAGTCGCTGTTATGCTCACTATTTATCCGTGCAGCCGAAGTTCCCTACCTATCCGAACCCACTGTCGCCCTCTCAGACCAGCGCTGGACTTGCGGCACCCGCCGCAGCGGCCGTTGTGATGGGCAAGGGAGGGGCGATTGCCATCCTGCTCGTTGTATTGTACGCCTCTCCCGGCTTTCCTGTCGGTGCCCCGACCTCTGACGCTTTCTGCAGCATGGCAGTGACCTCCGCAGTGAGCGCGGAGCTCATCGCGGTATCGAGTCTCTTGTAAGTGCGCGACTTCTCGATAACGCAAAGCCGCTCGGGTTCGCTGAACGACACCCTATCTAGCTCGTATGAGTGCGTCTGTCTCTCGCCTACGGAGGACGGTTCGGACGCCTTGTTCTAACTGCTGCCAGTTTGTACCGGACGTATTACCGGCCGAAAGCGACGAGCACCGAGATCGTGCGCGTGTCGCATTACTTCATCTGCTTCTGGGCCGTCTGGGCGGGGTGCTGGTCGACCATCGTACGTCCCGGCCTTTCCGGCTCACGTCCACCCTTCTCACTTCGAGGAAAGCTGCACAAAGCGAGCATCGACCTCGGATGGCTGTTCTACGTGCAGTACGTGTCACCCCCGCCCTATACTATTATCATACGCATAACCGGGCTTACCTCCGACATCCGCAGAGGCGTAGTCCTCAGCCCCGCCGTGATCCCGATAGCACTCACCGTGACATGGTCGAAGCTTACCCGGGCAGGCGTGTTCGCCGGTTGCATCATCGGCGCTGTGCTAGGCATGTTAGCGTGGATGATAGGCTGCTGGAAGATCTTCGGTGCGTCGCCTCAACCGTCTCCCTGGCGCACCTGCTAACCTCTCTCCAGGCGAGATCAACGTGCCGAACTTGGCGGAGCCGTACTCTGCTGTGTGCAGCGGCCTCACCGGGCTGCTCTTCTCGGGGCTCATCACCGTCTTCGTCTCGCTGGCCAGTAAGTGATCTTTCGAGTACGTGCACTTGCATTCCAGGCTGATTGGTTTCGCGTCGCAGGGCCTGCGAAGTACGACTTTGCAGAAACGCGCGCCATCGCGGTGTACGACGACGGTTCTTCGGGGGCACCCGCATCGCGTCAGTCAGGCTCCGAGACGTCTTCGCAGGCAGAGAAGGAGCCGTCGAAGGACGCCGTGACCGCAGAGGTCGTTCCAGTGGAAGCCGACCTCGACGACAGGCAGCCGTCCGGTGCGCAGGATGTCACGCGCGCGGAGTTGAAGAGGGTGTTCCGACGTGCGGCGTGGTACTCGCTCGCCCTCACCGTCGCCGTTGCGGTCATCGGTACGTGTTCAAAGCGCGTGGCCCGTCGAGAACGTCGTTCATGCTTGTGCAGTCCCGCTCCCGATGTACTTCAGCCACTACGTCTTCAGCAGGGGCTTCTATACCTTCTGGGTCGCATGCACCACGTACGTCGCCGCCTTGTACTGTTCGCTCGAAGGGTCTAACGATGGTCGGATGGCTCTCAGGATATGGGCGGCGATGAGCGGGATCTTCTGCATGATCCTGCCCTTGTGGGAGTCTCGCGCAGAGATAGCTGCAATAGTTCGCGGACTGGTGTCTAACGAAGCCTAAGAAGACAATCAGGCGCTGTTTGCATGCAGTGGGAGACGGGTATGGCGGAGCAATGGCTGGAATAGAAACGTGCAGTTGTTCATCGTACAGATGTATTGCTAACAGGTTGTTCGCGAGCCCAGTATCTGGGAAGGCATGGCGAGAGGACGTCTGAGGAACGGCGACCGTGTGCTGCGCGGAAGCCGGAGCTCAAGCCTCCCCTCTCCACACATCACCTGCTCTCAACTCCTCCTGCCTCATTGGCATATCAGCCCGGTCGTTCGCGCTGCCCGGCCTTTCGAATTCAGCTGTGAGGCGCAAGAGTCACGGAACGGCTGCGGCTCTCCCGACTGTATATCGGCTCCTGCAAACCGAAGGGACCCGGACGATGCGGAGGAGCCCCCGCCATTGAGCTTCTCGTCCACGGCACGGAGCAGGTCGAGCGAAAGGTCAAGACGGAGATGGAGTTGGATCTGCACAGGCAGCATGCGTTGTGATGAGCGTGATGCGTGATGGCAGGTTGTCGAGGGGAGGCTAGGAGGGAGGTACGGGCCGATGAATTGGGCCACATAGCTGCCCTGTCGGAGACCTGCGCGTCACGGCGAGATACGAGGTGCTTACCTGCAGTAAGCCGAGGATGATGTCGAGTGACGTTGGGGGACAAGAGGACACTAGCTCGGCAGTACATAGTACATAGACGATACGGGAGTCGGGACGTGAGATCCTCACACCAAGGCAGGCATCACGGGCTCTGCGGCGGCGGTCCCGAGCGCAACGCCATCCTCCTCTCCTCTCCTCGCCTGCGCGCAAGTACGCGAGTACGCGCACGGTTCGGGTCCAACGCGAGCGCGAGCACCCCCCGCGCCACATGCACGCACGGACGCACGACGAGACTGAGACACGAGACGCGAGACGCGAGACGCACGCCAA